>KL660108.1:0-90886 GCA_000732775.1 Stachybotrys chlorohalonatus IBT 40285 | reverse complement strand
CTGTTCACCATCTCCGGATCACCATCCCTCCATACGGTAGGCGCCCCTGTGCCACACACATACGCATCATCCATGGATGACATTGTGCTGCGCTTCTGTGTAGGTGCCCCCTTTAGCGGCCTGATTGGTGTCGATGTTGCTTTTTCTGGCGCACCGTAACTGCCATTAGCCAACCTGCCCATTTACGATGGATGCCACCACACCACACTAAAATATGTACGGCGCTGGGCACTGCTGAGGAGGAAGATGGCGGTGAGGAGGAAGCTCAGCTCAGGAGGATGGCTACAAGATGGGAAGAAGCAAAGATGGGGAAATTTTTGATCGAGAAGAGGGAGCCAAGAATGGTTTTCGGCAGCCCCTGGTCTTACTGCCAAACCCAACCCTTTTTATGCCGTTAGAGACTGGAATTTTACTCTTCAACCACACCCTGCAACGCAGTTATCTGGGTGGAGTGAAGGAAAAATTGACGGAGGCTTCGTCCGCGGGCCTAGAAAGCAGACAGCGTGCGGACACCTCAGCACGAGACTCGAGGGGAGGCCATCGTCGTGGGCCAAGTCAAGCTCATGCAATTACCCGGGCTGAAGCAGCGCTCGTACAGCCAGGCAGGCTGTGGAAGGACGGGGCAAGGGTCTGCGGGTCGGGGATCGCCGTCCACTCTATCTTCATAGATGCTGGACTTATTGACGTAAAGACTTGTCCTCCCACCCTTCGACCAGGCTCTTCGCACCTCTTCGTCTTGCAACGCAACACGTTCACACCACCCACCCCACCCCGGGGAACAAGAGAAATACGTGTGCATCACGCACGCGTGGCCCCCCGTTGATAAGAAATAGGCATCAAGGGATATACAGCCTACCGCTTACATGACTCTTCTCTTCCTAGAGGGGGTGCAAAGGCCAGACGGAGCGGTTAGAGCCTGGAATCCTCCCCCCCCCCCCCTTCTTGTCCCTCCCCCTTCTGTCCGGGGGAATGCAGAGACGTGGGATGCGGGCTCGCCCTGAAACAACAAGGCAAAGGGCTAAGAGCCCGAAGACGCGACACAGGCTGTCCTCCAGCACGGCACCGCTGACGTGATCCCCGGTCTGCTATGGCCTTATCATCCGGGCATCCGCCAAGGTCGAGTTATGGCGAAGCAATAATACCCTCAGTCCACGCCTCGGGCGCTGTGATTCCCCCGGAAGGATCTGCTCATCCCCTCCCATAAGAAAGCAACTTTAGTCCTACATGGTACCCAAGACAGGTTTCCTAAAGTAAATCCGTCGTGACTTGCTTCTGCTCGCCTCACACTAGCTGATGCCAGGCCCCGAAGGGGGATTACACTCTGGGGGAAACGAGGCAATGGGGAAAGGAGCTGGCACGAAAGTCGACCAGGGTCCCTGGCCAACCACCCCCTCGAGACATTGTAAGTGAGGCTGAGCCTGGGGCCAATTGCTTTGCGCCGCGCTGACAACATTGTGCTCAACCTCCTCTTGTGCCGCACAGGTTTCTTTTTTTTTTTTTTCTCTCTCAATTTTTTTTTCCTGCTGCTCACAGGACAAACAACAAATGTGAGTTCAAGACGTCTCAAATAGGCAGCAGTGTTTTGGCCCATCATCACGCCGAGCCGCCCGTTCCGGCTTCACAATGTCTCACCCATAACCCTGATTAAAGCCGCCTGCATGTCTTTACGGCTGGATACGGTCTTGGATATGGCACCTGCTATTTTGTGACATGGGCCCCCTTCATGGGGGTTTATCATGTGCAACCTCGAACCATGCTGCTAACCCCCACAAAACAAACCACCCGCCAGCGACTGATGACCCCTTTACCGTTTATGATTAGCACTTTGCGGGGGGGAGAATCAACCTCAGGGCCCTTCGAACTGCTTGGCGTGGTCTACGCCACTTGCCTGACCTAGGATGAGGTGGGAGATCCATGCCGAAGTGTCATTTAGTCGTGTCTGATGCTTGCCCCAAGAGCAATACCAACAGTGTGACTACGCTACATCACAGGGACGCATAAAGGGAGGGGCGGACAATTCTGCTGTGCGTCGGTATGATGGTTTCAACACAAGATATGCTGATGATTATACTATTGAGTTTCCGCTGGAAGCAAGTCTATCTTAAAAACTAGTCCACCAGAGCAAGAGAATCCGGTGAAGATGAACAAAAAGGTATAAGAGGAGAGATAATTCAAACAAGGCTCATGAAAACCACGAGACGGGTCATATTGAGAGGATTAAAAACAGTAAACAAATAGGCGGACATGGTCCTCGGCCGTGAAACTATAACGCCTGCCTCCGTCTATAGATCTATTCCGTCAGGTTCATCAATTCATTACACGCTCGCTTCCTGCAATTATCCTTCACATCCTATCCATCAAATCACCGCCGGCAAGACTGCCTGTCGTGGAACTCCGACCGCTCTGGGGGTATCCATTGTCCGAGAGCATATCCTGCACAGCAACTTTGGGGACCTGTGGGACCGGAAGTTTTCGCTGCGTCCCGTCAGGTCGGCTGATGATGTCGGTCAACGACATCCCAGAACGAGGGGCGCTAGTGACGGGGGGCGTCGAGAATTGAGGGTGGTCGAAGTGCGGTTCCATTGGCGCCAAAGCTGGTGTAGTGTTGTGGTGCAGCGAAAGGTTCCTCAGGCTGGGAAGTTCGTAGCCAGTGAAAGGGCGGAGACGTGGTGAATGGGCCGGAGTGGCCAGAGGGGTGTGATCCGGAGTGGGAGACAACGAATCATGGGAGAAGGTGGGCGACGAGGGAGCAGTCGAGTTTGGAGAGTTGGGCCTGGAACGTTTGGCGTGTCTTAGAGCTCCATTGTAATGATCGTCGCCGTGGTCATCGGAATGAGATCTCGACATGTGGTAGGCAGAGAGGCTGCTGCGGGAATTAGGAGTGCCATGCGAGTAATATGGGTGATGCCTCGATGCGTGATTGGGAGGTGTGGACAAAGTCTCTCGCTCAACCTGAGTGGCTGCCTTGGCGAGCAGAGAGATGTCGCCACTGCGGTTGTACTGATGGACGACTGAGGGAGGCACATAGGTTGAGAAGGAGTGCGGTGGAGAGACATTGGGCGAGGCCAAGGTGGAAGTTGGCGCAGAGCGAATCGTTTTGGGCGCAGGAGGGGGAGCCATCATGTTATCAGGATGCATATGGGGGGCAAGACCCTGATGATGGTGGTGTTGTTGCTGCTGCTGCTGCTTGTGCCCTCTCCTTGAGTTGGGGTTGTTGTGAATTCGAGAATGGCGGGTCAGCTCATCGGAGCGGGAGAACTTCTTGCTGCAGCCGGGAAACTGGCAAGCGTGTGGCTTCTCGCCGGTGTGCGTGCGGATGTGTCTCGTCTGGTGTTCTAGACGGTGGAAGGCCTTGTCGCACAAGGGGCACTTGTATGGTCGAGGAAGCTCAGTGGAGCTCTCAGTTGCCTGGACACCGGGGAGCGGCCCGTTGGGTTTGATAACGGTGACGGCGGCAGTAGCCATGTCGCCGTCAGTTTGCTGAGGTTTGGAGGTGGATGTATCCTGATCCGCAGAGGAACTTGGATTAAGCAGATGCGTAAAATCCACCGCAGACTGTGCACGTTGCATGTGATCCAGCTGTCTTTGAGGCTATAGAAAAAGCCTCGTTGAATGTATGAAGATATATCGAGCCGAAAGAGATAACGACTCTGCTGTCGCTTCTGTTTCAGACAGGAGGCCTGGGAAGACGCCGCAGTTGAGGGAGAAGGAACAAGGCGAGGTGGAAGTGCTCGGTTTGGTAGGTCTTGCGTGGGCTGGAGTTAGTTGAAGGACGTGAAGATCTGGCGGGTGAAATATGGGGGAAAGGAACCTTTTTTGCGGGAGGGGACGGGGGGATGGAATGGGTTAAAAGGACGAAGTGCGGGTGTGGCCGGGGAAGGGGAGGGGGGCGAGTGATAGGGAAGGAAAGGGGGGGGCGTGTGGAATGACAGTGGGAGAAGAAGAAGAAAAAAAAAAAAACAGAGGAGCCCCCAATGTGGTAGGGTCGGGTAGATACCGGAGTACTTTCAGGGATGCCTGGCATCTGTGGAGATAAGTACTCCAGCCTAGCAAGGAGGGCAGGGGTAGCCTGCTGAGGTCAGGTAATGTACGGATGCGCAGTACACTGCTCCGACAGGCCCTGGTAAAAGACACTCTGCCGCCTTATCCTTTGGACGCACCATCACAACTAGGAATTGCTACAGTCATCCACCGAAGATCTTGTGCGAGTAGCTGTATGAGAAGCCCGCATATTATCATGTGCGAATCAGAAACAAAAGCCGCGTCTGTCAATGCATTCTCACAAGCGCCCGGACTCCCTCGAGGTCCTGATTGGCTCCAGGAACATGTCATGGCACGTCCCAACTTACTCTAAACAACACTCGGCAGCAGCAGCAAACGAAAGCCGAAGCGGGCTCGCTTGAATGCACTTGCCCCTCCAAAGGCACCATGTGGATGGATGAGATGAAGATTACATGGGTGCAGGACGGTCAAGCATGAGCATGAGGTGGGCGGATAGAGGGCATGATGGTGGCATGCAGGAGCTATCGTGGGTGAGGCAGCGCAACCTCTAGGTGGTCCTCAGCAATGTACATCCACATCCGCCATGGCAAGACCTAGGCAGGTACATGTTGACCCAGCAAGGTGCCTCGGGGAGGGAGACACCGACCGGAGCTCCGGGTTAAGGCAGCACTCTCTGGGTCCCTAGGTCAAAAAGAGGGGGGCCGCTTACGACTTGGGCTTGGTGCTGAAGCACGTCAGGTACTGGCCCAAAAGCAGGACTGGCCCTAGAGGGTCCCTTTTCCAGGGAGGGTCAAAACCGCCTGTGCCAAAGGGGGTCGGGCGCGGGCACCCCCATGCTGAGGGTGTGGATGCTTTGATCATCATGGAAGCAGAGTGGAAACGTGGGTGGAATCCAGGTCAAGTTTTTGGCGTTGTGGGGCAGTGCAGGTTAAAAGGGGGGAAGCATAGCCCAAGCCCGGTGGTACTGTATGTACTGTCGTGCTCGACTGATTGGCCGCCGTTCAAACAGCCCGCAACGCACAAAGGTTTTTCCTTTGTAGGCGCCGCCCGACGATGCCCTCGACCAACACGTCTCGCTTCACCGAGAGATAAGATGACGATGGGGTCCCGTCGCCGTGGCTTGCAAGATTTGCCTCGGCCAAATAGCAAGTGGAAGGCAAATGAAGCCGACCCGGCCCTTCTCCGCCCAGAGCGTTGGCCGTGCCGGAGGAGCCCTTGTTGGAAGCATCAAACTTGAGTCTATCAGCTCTTAGCCTCGGGGAAACTCCTTGGCGTCAAGGTGCGCGAGGCACCACAAAGGCATGATGATGAGCTGAGTGCTCGCGAGGGCACGCCCAATCCCCCCCTCCCCCTAGCCCTGCAGTGGACCCAAATGCGAATCTTTTCCGGTGCTTGGGTCAATGGGCAAGGTGAAAGGGTACGGGGTACCTTATCTCGGCGATGCAGGAATCTGCATAAACCCGCCCTGGGTCGATTGCGTAGGAGGGATGAAATGGTCATACCGCACCGTTACAGTAGGCTAGGTTTGCTTTCCCTTTGTCTGGGGAACGAGACATCATGCACACAGCTCCTCCCTCCCTGCCTCTGGGGTCGTAGTGCATACGTATGTCTCTGTGTCGTACGTTGCGGGATGCCGGTTTCCAAGACACACGATACATCTGAGAGCCATTTTGCTTATTCGAGCTCGCCGTCCTCTTGTCCCTTCCCTCGTCACGGCCCGAGTCACCCCTGCCCCATGCTCCTGATCCTCCCAAACGTTGGGGCCCCCCCCCGCGGCCGTCCGCGACTCGCCTCCTTGCGTGCCAGTAGGTCTCGGGCCGCGCAGCTCTTTAGTTTTCTTTTGGTGCATTGTGCCTTGGATAACGAGTTGGTCCCAAGCCAAAGGATCTTGCGCAATATCTCACCTCCCTGCTGGGGGGCCCCCGACCCCGTCCGCCCTCTTTTTCCGCTGAGCTCGGTTCCGCCAAGGGCATGGTGGGGGTTGCCCCCAGTGGACGCCGAGATAAGAGGTCGTGTCGGCGTGAGCGTTTGAGGCTGCCAATGACGCCTTGTGCCTCGACCCCCAGACTCCCAGATAGGCAGTCCTGTTTGAGCGCGGGGAATTCTAGGCCCAGTGCTAGAAGACCATTTTCGTAGGGCACGCCAACCGGCTTTGGGCTCTTCCCATTCGGTGGGAACGAACAGCTTGGAGATTGCACCGGACAAGCCAACCATGCCGAGGCTTGGTTAGGCTTGCTGGTCCTGTTGTTTTCAGCAAAAGGGCCTATCAATCGGTCTCTGGGGACAAGTCTTTACCCAGCCACGGTACTCCTATTCGTGCGCCTATCTGACGTGAAGTCGACAAGCGTGACCCAACAGTCCCTCTCCCTATCAGGTGCAACTGGCACCTCGTCAGGGGGTAGCTCTACAGGTTACAGTACAGGACAGCGATTATTGTGCAATCCTTCTCCGTCAGCAGATGCACAAGGCACAAAAACGAATCACGGCCACCCAAGTCTCCCGTGATGCGTGGCCAGCGTGGGCATGAGCACGTTCCCTTGTCTGGGGATCGACTCCCACCTCCACACTTAATTCCACCCCCACGCAATCAGTTAACTGCAAAGCCGATCTTGCCTGACATTAATGCTCCCCCCCAAAAGCATCCTAGCCAGTCATGGCGCATGCTCGAACCCCGGATGAGGGAGAAAAAAGGGCTGATAAGCAGGTCCAGCCGTTTGGGCAGGTATCGGCGCTGCACCCCATCATCGGTGGGATCGACCCGCGGCTAATATGTGAGGTGCCGCTCCCGTAACGAGGCGCATCTTTACCCAGTCTACCTCTTTCTGCCCACAAGTCTCAGACACGCTGAGACGTACGGGTTCCCCGGCATGACTCTCATGTTTCACGTCTTCTCTGCATAACCAAACGCCCCCCATCTTGTGTTGCCGGTCCCTTGCCTGGGCTAGCGTAGTTTGGCCGAGCACGCGCGTCGCCCAGCGGGTAGAGAGTCAGTCCAAGGAAGCCGTCGTGGTGACCATCAGTAATCCCGTCTATTTAGCCACAAGCTGGTACAGTAGACTCGGCTGCAGGGCCGCCCTGTGATTCTGCCAATTCCGCAAGGTACAGTAGACTAAGTGGCTTTGCGCAGTATTGTCGGCTAGCCGGGCCTGGAGAAGTTCGCCACCTGACCCCGGGCGCCTGTCTGCGTTGGTAGCCAAACCCCACGATTCGAAGCGAGCACATGCTTGCCAGGGTCCTATGGGAGAACGCATCTAGGGTCACAAGCAGGTCGACTTAGCTCCAGCTGCCACCTTCGGACTTGTCGCATTTGTGTATGCTGGGGCTTGTGACCTCCAGCTCGTATGGCAAAAATTGCCGCCCAAGAAATCCTGGGCGTGGGTTCGGCCCATCGCTCTCCGGGCCATTCGTACCTTAGCCTTGCCTCGGGGACAATTCGACAAGACGATGGGAAAATTGCCTCTTCCCCAGGATTGCATCGCTTGTTCCCCATGATTTCCCCTGCCGCCGGTCCAGTCCCGAGAGACCACATATGCAGCAAGAGTGAGATAGTGCAGCCCACCGATTCATATCGAGGTAGGCATGCACTCCGGCTGCACCAGTGGGACATTCCGCTGCATTTTACATAGAGTACATGCAGTAGCTCAGATCCAGCCACCTGGGACCTGAAAGAGCCTCATGGTGGCAGCTTGATATAAGCCGACGGCTATCTCCGTGGAGGGAGGCATTGCCTCTACCCTTATCTCGATTACATCTTGGTATCGTTATCTTGTTTGCATCACGATCAACTTCGTTCCTCCTCGTTCATCGTGCTAGGGCTGGTTTCACTTGTTTACGCGTCGTTATGAGGCAGACAAGCCTCGTGCTATTTTGCAGTACAACCAATCCTCCATTGGACGGAACCTGCAGAGCCAGAGCCAACAGGTCCGCCTCATCTCCGGAGGAGGGTCGAGCGCATTGTCAAGCGTTGGCTTCTGAAGACGGTATGGATTGCCTCATTTCCATGATTTGGTGACCGTCTTTTGGCCACCGCCCACGTGCTGTCGGAGAAACCCCGAGATACGGGACTCGGGCCGACCCCAGCATTATCGGTGTCGCCGTTGATCCCCCGAAGCCTCAGTTTTTTTCTCTCTGGTTTTTTTTTTTTTTTTTACAATTATGCGCACCTGCCGAGAATTATCCCGAGGGGCCCACCGGCACCGCTCATGGTTGACTCGGCCATCTCGACCCGAGTCCTCAGCTCACCGTGGAATTATCGTGGAGGATTTTCCTGGGCCTTTGTTGTAGAATTCCTATCTTTTACAACCTGTTCTCTTCAAATGCCATAGAAAAAATAGAACGATGAATTTTTAGAAAAGATCACTCCCTCCTCCAAACTAGCCTCAACCTGTTTAGAAACCCTAGGGGCCTGTGAAGGAACAATGCCCTGTACTGTTTTTGTCATCAGTCCTTGTTGAGGGGTGGCAAGAGTCGGCAGGTCCACGGCGAGGGCTCATAGCAGCATAATTAAACACTCCCCAATCCCCAGCGCGGTGTCCCACGATAGCTCTGCCCAGACATGTGAGACGGCTCACGGAGTGGCTCGGTGTAGCCTGCGATGTGTATAGGCTCTACACGGTACGCCCCAGCCATACCCCACAGGCCGATTTCCTGCACTCCCTTCCCCCCGATTTCTCCCGAACCGTGGTCCCTGCTGCACATCCGCAGCCTCAGGATACGTTGCGGTGAGTCCCAGATTGTTGGAAGAGACTCCGGCTTGGCAGCCTGTCCGAGCAATCAACTCTGATACAGCGCTGTTTGGGTACTGGGGCGTCCTGGCACCGGCTTGTTACCCGGTGGTGTCCTATCTTCTGGATATGCAGAGCACAACCTGTCGAGATTCATGTCAAGTATCCGAAACATCTCTTGCGTTGAAACACAGAACGACAACAAGTACTGTTTGCTATGATGGTTTGATTTGTCGTCTCTCTGAGGGCTTTTCGATACCGAGCCGGTCTCCCATGAGTCACTGGCCCACCAGACCCATTGATAAGATCTTCCAAGGCCCTTTCCAAGTTCTCCACATGGACCCAACGGTGGGCTGAAGACACAAGCATTGTCCCTGGTTGCCTGGATCCTTTCACCCGAAGGGCTAACACATGCTCACAGTGCGGTCCTCACCAACATGGTCATGCTGAAGGGGAGTTCATGCTGAGCACGTTGGCAAAGCCTCGAGACGCAGCATGGGGAATGACTTCGAAGGTCTTCGAAGCCCGCTGCTTTGCAGTCACATGCTCCGTCGGTTCGCGAACGAACTGGAAGCCCGGCGGTCTGAGAACCTAAGCTGCCGGGTTTCCGTAGGTACATAGTAGTCCGATGCCTAATATGGCTTGGTGACCTGCTACTTTAGGGAGACAGGCTGTCCTGTTTCCCGAGGTCTTCTTTCCAGACTTCTTCGCCCAGCTTAGCGTACGTCAAGCTTGATTTCCCCACGGCACTACAGGAAAATCATGTTTGGATGAGATCGTCAGGGCCACCGCGACAGCCAAGTACTGCTAAGGCAACGCCCTGTCCAGCCCATTACGTGTTAGGCCAATTTAGTAGGCGCTGGAACAATGGCCGATCAAAGCATTGCCGAGGTGTCAACCAAGATCATGCAACACGTACTTTCTATTACGTGGTCTCATCCCACGCCAGCCAGCGAGTAGTCTTTTCTCATAGTTCTACAAAGGCGGGCTTATTAGGCACTTTCTAGCCAGTGGCCGGCCCTACATGACTGCCTATTGCGGTAGCAATGAGACCCAAGGCCTGTTGGGCACGTCACCTGGGTCTGGACTACCTAGAGCGACGTGGGGTAATGGATGGTATGTAGCGGGTGGAGCAAAGCCTAGCTCTGGCAGCCCTATAGTCGAACTTCTCTATAGCTGAGGCCAGCTATCAATCTTGGGGGGAGTGGTTGCAAGACACGTCATAAACGCCCGATTGCTGGTGCGGATGTAGGCTTGGCTGGATGATGACATCGACACCCAAGACGCTGTTGGCTGGTGGTATATCGAGGCCTTACACCATGCAGCCTGAAGCAATATTGACGAGTCCCTGCCGAGGTCTGCGCGGTGCATCGAGTTCATGATAACAGGCTACACTTAGCTCGCATTGCAGCTAATTGCACCGACTTTTTTGATGGTCGTGATAAGTCCTGGGACTATCGGATACCTACCCAATTCTTAAACTCGGACAGACTCGAACTGGACGTTGAGGCTGGCAGTGATGGTGGTAGACTTTAAACTGGTGCGTCACGTGAGACCGCGCCACTTTGATGAAGTACCTGGCAGCCCGATCGCGCCAGGTTACAAATGCAACACGTCTCGATGACACGGTTAGCCCTGCCCCTAGGATGAATCATCCCCGCGAAACGTAGAATGGATTACCACTCGATACATGGATACGACGTGTCGAGCTTTGCCGTATCAGAAACCCGTACGCATCCTCGCTGTTGGTCGGCCAGTGTGTAGTACCGCGTGTTAACCATCCGTGCAGATCGTTTGCCCACCGTCAGCGCCTCTCAAGCGCTCAACGATCTTCAAAGTACCCCAGCGAGATCCATCTCGACTGGCTTACAGTCTCTCGACGATGCTTTACTGGGTCAACTACCTTCTGGTTCCCCTGGCTCTTCGCCATCCGGCGGCGTCAAACGCGGTCAAGTGACAGAAGTTTGGGGCCCTCCTGGTACGGGGAGGACAGCTCTGGGGTACGATGGATGTGTCATCAAGCAGAGCACACCTACTGACGACGACACTAGGGTGCAGCTTGCGGCCAGTGCCATATGCGATGGATGCGCTGTCGTATGGGTAGGTCCGTACGTTGGGTACTTGATGCGTCAACATTCCAGGCTGGTTAACGTTGTGTGATCAGATTGTTTCCAACCCTTCCATCTTGGTCGACTCAACAAAGTCATTGCTTCTGTGAGATCGTCGCGCAAATTCGATAAGCTCGATTCGTCACAAGATGATTATTCACGGAAGCTCTTCCACCATTCCTGCTTGACCTTGCCTCACCTCATGGCGCTGGTATCCCGCCCTACCAAGGATTCATTCTCACCAGACGTTTCACTTGTTGTTATTAGCATGGCGAGTGCTCTACTGAACTCAACGCTTCCCAAAACGCATGATGGCAAGACACATGCTCGAGGCAACAAAGGTAAGTGCCTAACGCACAATTGGGGCCAAGCTATTCTTACTAAACGCACACGCACAGGACTTAGCATGCCTGCAAAGCGACTGCAGGTGTTGCAGTTTATGATGAATTCTCTGCAGAAACTAGCCGCAACTAGAAATTGCGCAGTTGTGCTGCTTTCGCAATGCGCAACGAAGATGCAAGTGGAGAAAGGCGCTGCCTTAGTCCCTGCGGTCAACGCGACAGTCTGGGAGCAAGGAGTCTCAACACGTCTAGTGCTCCATCGAGACTGGATATGGCAGAAGGACACGCTGATTGGTTCACTCGTAGCCGGCATACAGAAGCTTGATGGCAAGCCCGCCGCCGATCGGTTGGGACAGGTATCGGCATTTACGGTCGAAGCTGTACGTACCCGCCTAACATTGTGCCACCGGGCGAGCCATTGCTAACGGAAACGGCGGCCAGGATGGCATATCCGAGGTGCCTTATGATGCCATCGGAATAGAGAATGTTGGACACCTCAAGAGGAAATTGGAGCAAACGGACTTGGAAATACCAGCAAGTGATGAGGACGACGACGACGACGAGGATTACGACTTCGCCAATGAAGACGAGCACGGCACGGCGTTATTTTCGCGAAAATGGCAGGGTAGTGAGGACATACTACTTGGCCGTGAATTGGCCCAAAGCGACGGAGAGCTGGAGCCGGAAGAGGAGGATGCTACGCCACAAAGTGACGGCGAGGCAGACGAGTAGTGGACTAGATGAAATCAAGATAAAGCCGGCGAGCCGCCGAATATTACGGCCGAGAGCACATGGGGTTCAGGGGATCGAACCGTCCTTGCCGGGGTGGATCGGATTGGCCAAGCAACGACATGATAGCCGTTTCACCGAAGTCACCCGGGAATGGATGCTCCGGACCGTTAGACGGCAGGGCCATCGCCCTAATCATGCAGAATACGAAGGATAAGATCTTGCCCCTCCTTCCTTTGTTTTTATTTATTAATTTTTTATTGGGGGTATTTCCTTTCTGAGGTAGTGGTGGTGGAGAAGATTTCACATGCAACCCAAGTAACTCACAGACCCTACAGTCTTCCCCTGCCAACGTCATGGCAAACTCGGCACCGTCCTGATTTTAACGTCGATCAGTTCCCCACCATCCCAATGGTGAGCAGCGATGGAAAATCAACATTTGGCTTGCCGAGGTGCGGAAAGTTCTATCTACCTCGGGTCAGAGCAGTCATTGCTGCCTGTGCCACGGCAGGCAACACGAGCTTATGGTTGGCCGCAGAAGCAACATTGCGAAGGATTACGACAGCATTACTTCGCATCGTCATAGACTTTGTTGGCGCATCCGACAAACTTGCTTCGGTTAACCAAGCGTGGCAGTTTACCATGCCGGGCAAAGCCAGGGTCTCATGCGAAGCCAGATGGTGGGCATGCACACCGAAACATGGTGCCGAACCCCCCCCCCCCCCCAAATTCGCGGGTCCCCATTTGCCCTTGCGAAATATCGCTCGTTGTCAAGCCATGTCAGTAGTGTCTCTTGTCACGGCAGTCGAGATTGCAATCGTGATTTGGTTCGGACCAAGGGACCAGTTGACGTATTCTGCATACTACTGCGACACCTGCGTGCTCCGCAAAGCAAACAGCTGGTGATATTGTTTGGCCGGCGCCGATCTGTGTGAGGTAGATGGGATAAGCACTCAGCGCGCATCAAAGCAAGCAAGATGCCATGGATCCACGCTACAGTCAATGGAGATACTGCACGGTGTCTCGACCAAGGAGGCACACCTAGCACGCATTTGTCAATGGCAGGGGTGATACTCGGTCCGTGTGCTCGTGCAGCAACATCCCCCTCCTACGGCATGCGTTGCGCATCTGGGTCCCATCAGAGGCTCTGCAGGCAGGGTACAGCAGCATGCGTGCGACCATGCTGTCTTGTCGGATCTGCACGTCCTCGCAGCCGGCAGTATGCCAACATTCTTTGGTCGCCGGGATCAAGGGCTCCGGGTTCTTCTCGTCTGGGGGTTGGAACTGACACGACTGTCGTATGTTGCTCACTAGAGACCATCGCCGACACCCTCA
This sequence comes from Stachybotrys chlorohalonatus IBT 40285, assembly GCA_000732775.1. Lineage (NCBI taxonomy): Eukaryota > Fungi > Ascomycota > Sordariomycetes > Hypocreales > Stachybotryaceae > Stachybotrys > Stachybotrys chlorohalonatus. Next base: position 77,647 of record KL660108.1, on the reverse strand, counting down.
TTCCATCGACCCGCTCCCTCTTTGTGTCGTTGTGCATGTGTCTTGTGTCGAGTTCAGCTGGCGTGGTATGTTGCAGTACAATTTATCGGGCATCTCGGCAGGCAAGTCGGTGGACCCGTATCGGGAGATGCACTCTATACCTGCTTTGCTGCCCAGGTGTACCCTGTGGTGAGGTTTGAAAGGGTTATCGAACGTCGTCCTCCAGTTACCAACGACAGGAATTTGTTCAATCGACTCCGTGTTGTCCTTTGTACATGGATGTACGACAACCCTCCTGCCAAGACATGTTCGTTTTCTTTTGAATCTTCAGAACAGAACCAATCAGTCTAGCTCTTCCTTAACCGAGAAAGACCTAATTCGAACAGCTGCAGATCTCACGATTTGCATGGGGCATATGCTCCGTTCAAGAGGCGGGACCCCGTTGTCTCACGACGATACATGTGTCCTCATTGCGCCATTTTCTCGGTAGTTGACAACCGGCTCTACGTCTGGAGGCTTGCTCACGCCAGTATCACGTTGTTGGATCATCCCACCTTGGGAAGACTGCAACTTGCAAGCCGATGAGTAGATGGTGGGTAGTCTCAAAGGGTAGCTTCCACCTCCTCTCCTTGCGGTGCTTTACGGCGACAAGGATGCGGCATCCAAGTGCGCGCATATGTTGATGGTGCCAATGCGTAGGCTTTCACTAGCAAGGTCAATGCTGGGAAGCAACCGCGGCTTAGTTTATTCGCTCTATATTTGGACTATTTGCTGGCGAGGGTGAAGCAGCACGTAAGGCGTCTCCTACACACAACCACAGGACCAAGTACAATCACATCGGAGCAAGGCCACGCTCGATTTACTTGAGAGGGGTGAATGGCAAAACCAGCAAAGTGCCTTCGGAAAATGCGCATGAGCCTCGGGGCTATTTGAAAAGATTTGAACCTTTTCTTTTTCTTTTTCTTTTTCTTTATGTATATTTTTTCTTATATTTTTCCTTGAAAAAAATCCGGGGTCCTACGTAGCTGGCTGTATCCCCAGGTCATGAGTCACTCGACGCAACCGGAATTTTCATGGAGTACTAACAGCACTAGCTATAGGGTAGCCATCAACATGAAAAAGTGGTATCACGTAATCTGCGCTGGCGAATGAAATTAGAGTCAACGTCTTTGCACATCCAAAGGACAGCCTGCCCAGGTCACGGAGCGTCGAACAATTTCACGCCATACCTTCATTTTCATTGTTCGTGTTCACAAAATCACCCATCTCAATCCCATATCAGGGGGAAGTGAGCTATCGGTCGTTTTGAGCCGGTATCATTCGCGCTGTGACGCGGGTTGATGTAGGAAGGTGAGAATTCTTCCCTCCGTTGACCACGCTCATTCGCGTGGCTGATCTGTACCCATTACACATGCTGCCCTTATACGCTTTTACTGTAGAGTGTTTTACGGGAAAGATCTGGGAATCCGTGTCATTCATCATGGAATGGCCTTATACTGCATGACACGGAGGGGCCATTAATTAAACCTTCTCCTTTGATCGTATCCTTCTTGTCACAGCATTTATTCGTCACCTTCATGCAATTAACACAAAATCCCAGGGTCGCAATGTCAAATCAGATGACCGAGAATGGTGCGAGCGAGGCCGCTGCTCCTGTCGAGCAGCCTAGGCCTAAGTTTTCCTGGCTGTAAGTCGAGATCCGAGGATGCTACTGTTCGCTAGGCTGACAAGAGACCGTACAGACAGCCACATCCCATCTTCGCCATCATACTGGTGGGCCCCGAAGAGCACCCTTTTGGGATCCAGAAGGACTTCCTGTGTGCTCGCTCAGAGTTTTACCGAAACTATTTCGCTGAACGCCAGAATGACGCAACGGTTGAGCACATACTAAGGCTACCGAGTGTCCCCAAGGAGATATTTGGCCTGGCACAAAACTTCATGTACACAGGCTCCATCATCACCGACCCAGAGAATGTCCCCTCTTACGAGTCCCTCGTCGGGCTTTGGAAGCTCGGCCACACCCTCGGCGTCGATGGGCTGTGTGATAAAACCCTCGACGCCATGGTGGAATGCCGACGGCTCACGCAGCGCATCCCTGCTACGCCGTTGCTGATACAGGTGTGGAAAGATACGCCCGAGGGCTCATCTATACGCATCCTCTTGCTTTCCTGGGCTGCGGAGTACATGAGGTCGTCGGACGCCAGAGCAGAGTTTGCTAAGTCGCTACCACAAGAAGTGCTGAGCGAGCTTGTGGTGGCAATGAGCTCATTCGACAGCGTCCCCGTTGTTCAGGCGCCTGTCGATGCCGAGACCCCCATCCCGGCGAGCGAACCTAGGAAGAATGTGCATTACCTGGATGACTTGAGCGACGACGAGGCGCACAAGGCTGCCAAGAGGGGACGGCAATCTCTGGGAGCGGCTAGTCTGCCGGAGGGAACAGTGGACGGTAGCAAACAGCTTCTTGGTCGCAAAGCGGCACGACATTCACTGCCCAAAGTCACAAAGCGCAAGACATCTGCTGCGCACCTAGACAGCCGAAACTTCACAACCGCACAAAAGCTCGACTTTTGTGCCGACCTGCTGCAACGAATGCTGTCAGGACCCGGTAAGCCTCCACTCTGCACGACCTCGCCCATCGCCCTACAACGGGCCGTTTAACAAACAACGTGCTAATCTTCACGGCAGGCTTCTGGACACGACTTGTCGGACCGTTCAAGGAACCCGTGGAGCCAGCCGAGGACGGTGTGCCGGATTACCTGGAAAAGGTAAAAAGGCCGATGGACCTGGGCACGATCAAAGTCAAGATGGACAACAAGGAATACGCAACCGAGGAGGAGTTCACCAAGGACGTACGGCAGATCTTCGACAACTGCTTCACGTACTGGAAGAAGGGCGACCCCATGTGGGCGGCGGGCGAGAAGCTTCAGAAGACGTTTGAGGAAAAGTACTCAGGGATGAACAAGTGGATCTCGAAGATGGGTGGTGACGAGGGCGAGTGACATACACGCGGGTCTTGACGGCCAAGGGCGTGCGGGGATCAAGAGTCCGTTGCTATCGAGAGTGGGTGGTAGACGTGTGCATTATTGTAACGATATCAAAGGTTGTGGACAATCGTCTTCAGGACATGTCTGGCACAAGGGAGTGTATAGTATTTTTAGGACAGTCCGGATTAACACGAATAACAATTCGTCTTGGCGTGCAGCTCATCGTTTGCGAGTAGCTCTTGTCGACGATTCAGTCCACCGGTGCGTCTGAAGAATCGGGCCACGGTATCTCTCATACAACTATTGTAGGCGTCTACTGGTGTCTACACAGACAACTATGCAGGAGGCCCAGCTTTTAGACGGATTGCGCGTATCAGTGCTGCGACATCGCCGCTTGACAGGATGAACACATGCACCTCCGAGAATACTGTAGAAGATTCATGCGTGGTATCTTTAGCAGCAGGGAACGCGATGGATGACGGCCTCTGATCCTCTTGTCTCTCGAGATGAACACGGTGATTGTGGGTGTGCTCATAACTAGCGCCCACACTGTGAAGATGGTTCAACTGCCGTTGCACTGTTGGTGACTTGTGTTTGTCTTCAGCTTGCCTGCTTGCATTTTGGCATTGAGCCACCCCGGACCCAATATGCTAGGTAGCATACACGTTTGCGTTGGGGCTATTCATCGTGCCAGCTACGTGTTCGTGCCAAATGCAGATGAACAAAACTGGAGCGCAGATGCGCAGGTATGGAAGCTGTTCGTGCCCAAATCCATCGTGAGTGCAGAGGAATTTAGCCGAGAGCCGAAACCGCAAAGGTGTCTCTCCTAGTACAAACCAAAAACCATGCGTGCTCTGGCCACGGGCCGTTTTAGGTTGGGGGCTCCGCGATGGTTGCACCCGACTCGTGGTTGAAAGTGGATTGAGTGCCGAGGGCACAGTGTGAAGCGAGGGCGTGGGCTGCCATACGCTTGAAGCCTGATCGCAGGCGCATGACCTGTTCCACACAGACCCGTCCGCCTCGCTGCAGGCACGAGAACTAACAGATGGGAGGAAGAAGCCATCTCCCTATCACAGATGATCTTGTAGACATCCGACTATGTTGGACCGTCGCACGATTACGTACCGCGTCCTAGGCCCTGCTTTGGCGAGAAATAAGGCCAAGCTTTAGTGATGTTGTTAGCGCCGGGGATCGTCGCTCAGCTGGCCATTCAGAGCGTGTTTGTGCCTGGCAGGCCTGAGAGGAGGAGGAGCAGGCTGGGGTAGGTGAGATTGTTCGCTAAGATAGCAGCTTGGACTCGTCGCACAAGGCGGGTGGCCTCGCGCTACGGTTGGCGCCAGGCTTCTTTGATAGGGCAGCAACGGGTTTGGTTGGCCCAGCATCCTCCTCTGCTACCGTAGGTGCACGGTAATTAAGACGCAGGTACCCGGCCGCATCGCGGTAGTGCCGTCGTACGGGCAGCCACCCCTCGACTGCCACGATGGGAGGCGCTCATGAGACAAGAGTATCAGAGCCAATCATAGCGGAGGGCATGTCTGTCGCGTGGCTTGTGGCTCAGTATTCCAGGAGCAGCGTGCAACTGTGAATAGACGGACGGGACTGGAGTGAGTGAGTGAGTGAGTGACTGCTCGATTGCAGCACAGTTGCCATCGCATAACTAAAGGTCCTCACCTTACCTTACATATACCTGCCTATTCTCCTACAGTAGTACCTGATCTGATTCACCAACTTCCCTACCCACTTGCTACTTCCCGAGTCCTTGGGGCAGGAACTGTTAGACTGCACCGAACAGTTGAGTGCGGCGTGTCTTGCTGTCGACCAGCCACCTCGGTCTTGCTTCACCTGCCGCTCATCTGCTCTCTCTGGAAAGGGCTTTGAGGAAGATATACCGACGTGTCTAATTTGGGCAAGGCGCGGCCGAATTGAACCGGGGGCCTGCCTGTGATGAGCCAAGCCTGGCCCAAGCCTGGCAGGTTGGCAAGTTGGGCAGGACGCACCCCAAAGTAAAATTAAAAGGAGAAGGCCCGCTTTTCCCGCCTTTCCACCCTCTCACGCCTCTCTCTCTGTCTCTGCCTTTGCCCTCCTCCTCTCTTCTCCTCCCATACAAGACCTCGATCCCGTTTCGTCCACTGTTTCCTCGCAGCGCCGTCCCTCACGTCCTCTCGCTCGTTGCATCGCTTTTCAATTAGAGTATTTCTTAATACTCGTTCCATTCTTTAACCTGCAAACAACAATATAAGCTCCGGCTTCAAACACGCTCGCTTACAGCCCTTGGTCCTATATTCTCGCCAGGTAAACATTCCATTCACCCGTCGCATCGTGCAACTTCATCTACGCCCCCAATCGGTCGTGGTGCGAATCAGCCCATCAAATTGAGCAAAATCGCTGACCCTTTGCCCTCCAGCATCTTTCAAATCTCAACTAAGCATTCTCAACCTCATCACCTCTTATCAAACAAGAACAGAAAAAAAGCTCTCAAACAGTCAAGATGCTCGTCCGTGCTGTTGCTTCCGTTGCCCTTCTGGCCTGTGCCGTCAATGCCAGTGCCCAGCCCAAGCCTTACCGCCTGGCCACGATGCCCGTCCTCGGCATGAGCCTTGTTCGTCGCGATACTAGCGGATACCAGCCCGAGCAGACGGTCTGCGGCGAGGGTGACACGTGTGCTGAGGCCTGTGGTGCCGGTTTCGCTGAATGCGCTTCGACCAACGACGCCGTTCACTGCTTCAACCCCGAAGCCCAGCAGCAGTGCTGCACTGACGGTACTGGCAGTATGTCTTCCCACCTCTTCTGCCCCGGCAACACCAAACCGTTTCGATACTGACCGATCCACAGACTCCTGCGATGCTGGCTACTACTGCACCCATGACACCAGCAGCCAGACTTGGTGCTGCCCCGACAACATGAGCCTCTCTGAGTGCGCCGCAATCTACCACGTCGAGGGTGGCCTGCAGACTCCTGAGCCTTCCACCAGTGCCCCGGCCACCACCTCTGCCCCATCTACCACTAGCAGCGAGCCTTCAACCACCGAGGCTCCCACCACGACCATCACCTCCACCTTTGTGCAAAGCTCTTCGCTCAACAGTACTACCGTTGCGGAGACTATCGAGACCACCTCGTCCTACGTCCCTCCCACCAGCTCCGGCTTCACCAGCGCCTGGACCGGTTCTAACAGCACCATCACCAGCGCTGTCCCTACTCAGCCCTCGGAGCCTTCCGTCACCGCGCCTGCCGAGGAGCCCTCGTCCTCGCCGCCCTCGAGCGGCGCGACCACCAATGGTGTCAGTGCTCTGCTGCTCCTGGCTGTTGGTGTCGTTGCCTTCCTGTAGATGACGGATGGGAAACGACTGATGCGGATCGAGCAAGGCTGGTTTAGGAGGAAAAGGGATCCGCTAGGCCTCGTCTGGGGCTTTACGAATCTCACGAACTGTAGCGGCTGGTATAGCGTGGTTTGAGCAGCTTCTCTAGGATGCTAGGCTTCTGCCTTTTTGTTGCGTGTGGCTCGGGTGCGTGGTTTGAGCCATCTTTTCTTGTTGCGATGATTCCCCTTCGATAGCGGGCACTCTTCGGGGGATACCTGTGGTGTTTTCTACTTCACGTCAATATTAATTTGCTGCATTGCCCCTAGGACAACAGTCAGTGGTCGGTTAATGGAGGAGTTGCGGAAGATGTTGCATGAGATACCTGCATATGAAGCATACTCGTTTTGTACTTTGCATTTCAGACAACTGGGTGGCTCTAGTCCCCAGCTCACCTTGCCGTCATACCTAATTGCACTGGTAGCCGAGTTGCTCACTGCTGCGTGCTGGACTTTCGCTCTAGCTCGGAGAATTGCTGATTCGTGGGACGTTCCGACCACTGTGAAACTATGCCAGCGTTATGCGAGATGTGAGAATGGTAAGAACCGAGCGTTGGCAGACCAAACCAGCTAGCAGTATAAATTCCACTACAAGAAAGATTAGAATCTAGCCCAAGTTGATTTATGATGCCATGCCATACCTAGAATCATATTAGAGATGAAGGTGCCTTAACTGTAAGGGGTCCGGAAGGCGGCAGCTTCATGCCACATGCGATCTCCGAATAGGTAGAGCGAGATACTCGTTGTTTACTTTCCACAAGTATGGCCTTTACAAACATCAAAACGCAACGAGAGTAAGGACACAGCATGGTCAAAGACAGAACAAACTGCATGTTTAGGACTCGAAACCATCTAAATGAGTTACTGGACTAGAACAAGTGCATGCGTGCGCTTTGATGCATTATGCAAATCGCCCCCCAAGAAAGACGGCGAACCATATTGAGATTCCCGGTTCGCTTAGTTACCAACAGCCTCGGGCTCCTTGTTCTCATCGTAGCCGCACGAGGTCTTGAGGCGCTCGACAAGGGCGATGTACTGGTCCTGGGCCTGCTGGGGGGAGGTGCCGTCGTCGACGACCTTTTGCCATGCGTTCTTCTTGGCCTTGCCCTGAATGCCACGAATACTATATCAGCCATCGAAGAACATGTTTGCGCGACACCGGGGTAGTGCAATGAGGGGCAGCGGTGGGGTGGAAGTGAGGGTTACCTTGAGGTCGAACATGCCAGGGGCGGGAGCTTTGGAGATGTCCTCGCCGGTGGCGACCTTGTACAGGCCTGCAATAAGAAGAGGGTGTCAGTTTGGAAAGATGTTTGGCCTGATGGTAGGCGCAGGGGATGGGGTTGTGGCGGACCGTAGAGCTCCAGCAGGTCGTCGTTGCCGGGCTTGGAGGTGAGCTTCTTGGAGTCGGCCACGGCCTTGTTGAAAGCCTCGCTTGTAGACATGATGGCGGCTGTCCGGAGATGTGCAGACGCGAGGGTTGGAGTTGGCTTAGGATGATGGACTGGAAGAGCGAGAGCTGTTGTTGATGTAAGGTCACACAAGGCAGTCTGTTGTTGTGATGGTGGTGGTGGTGGCGTCGTAGTTTCTTGTTGGGGGGAGGGGCGGGACAAGGAGGATTGGCGGGGTTTAGCATATGACGACTGAACACCAGCCCTTCAGCTGTACCTTTACGTGTGACCACTCTACTATAGGCCAGGCGCGCGCGAGTTATTGCGCATGGTATTGGTCGGCAAGTCTCGTTGTGGTGGAGATGAGATGTAGCTGCGGGGTATAATTTGGCGATAATGTGCTGCAGGGAACGGCTGATGGGATACCTCGGCTGTACATGGGAGAAGTGCGTGAAACGCATTCTTGTGTCTTGTGATGGCCAAGCAACGATGTTGGACCGTTGAACATGTTGTCAACGCTGCTCTTGCATGTCCCGTCCGCCGACGACTAATCTCTGAAGCCTCGGGTGGCCATGACGAGCCAGCCCAGCGAGCATGTGTCCCACGCCATAGACGTCCTTCCCAGATCTTGGGCATCACTAGTATTGGAGTCGATGCTAAAGGAAAGATATCTACATATGGGCCACTTCATCGTCTGCTCCCTCCAAAGCCTATCCATGATGTCGTGATGCTTGGTGATGGATATATTGGACAGCCTAGGCTCTCCCTGTTGCTTGTGCTGCCGGGCGTTGAGAAACATGCTGAGGAACATGGGCGAGGCGTGCCTCAAACTGTCCTCAACGGTCCAGCCGCTTGTTTCCACAGCCTGTTTCAGCGGGAAGTGTCGCCTTTGACATCTGAGACACGGAATACGTAGGAGCAGAAACATGAAAGCCGAGCGCAAGAGAGAGGTGCCACCAAGCAAGCACTACCTGAGGGAAACAAAGCCGGGGCTTCGTCCATCTGCTGTCCAAGGTTGGTTGGCGTCAATCTTTCGGGACCCCCCTGGGCGGCAGCGGGAAGACGTGCAGCCGCGTGGCTTGACGAGTTTAATCCGAGACGGCCTCACATCTGCTTCCAGCTGCGTCTTGCTGTCTTGTTTTTGCTATCCGTTTTCTTTTTGTTTCAATTCTCCCTCATGCATCGGCTACTTAGGACCTGATACCCCTTCTATGCCCCCCTCCCACCTTTACCTATTGTTGAACTCGGAATCTTGACGCTCGTCTCAGGAGCCGCTGCGCCCACAATATTCAGCTTTTATCTTCACGTTCGCCATGGGTAAGACCGTTGTGGTACTCGGAGGCTCCTACGCTGGCCTCGGCGTCGCCCACCGACTCCTCAAATACACGCTGCCGCGCGTCAAGGACCTCAAGATCGTCCTCATCTCCAAGGTATGCCTCCTCGTCCACCGCCAGCCAGTGAAACAGCAGCTTCACTTACACGCCTACTGCTTTGCAGAACAGCCATCTCTACTGGAACATTGCCTCTGTAAGAGCCATTGTGCCCGGCGCCGTCAAGGAGGACGAGCTTCTCCAGGCCATAGAGCCCGGCTTCGCGCAGTACCCCAGGGAGAATGCCGAGTTCGTCATCGGCGCTGCCACGGGCGTGGACGCCGCCAGCAAGACGGTCAAGGTGGCCACGGCCGCCGGCGACCGTGACGTTCCTTACGACTACCTCGTGATCGCGACGGGGACGGACTCGGCCGACAAGCTCATGCCGTGGAAGGCCGCCGGCACGCACGACGAGATCCTGTCCTCGCTGCATCAGACGGCGCAGAGGGTGGACGCGGCCTCGCACATCGTCGTCGCCGGCGCCGGCCCCACGGGCGTCGAGGTCGTCGGCGAGCTGGGCCACGCCTACAAGGGCCAGAAGACCATCGTCCTGCTGTCGGGCTCCGCGGAGCTCGTCAACGGCGACTCCATCGGCCGCTCCGTCGAGAGGGAGCTGGCCAAGCTGGGCGTCGACGTCAGGAAGGGCGTCAAGGCCATGGCCAGCGAGGCCCTGCCCGACGGCACCACCGCGGTTACGCTGTCCAGCGGCGACACCATCACCACCGACCTGTACCTGGCGACGACGGGCATGGTGCCCAACTCTGGCTTCTTGCCGCCCAAGTGGCTGACCGAGAGGGGCTTCGTCGATGTCGACGATGAGTTCCGCGTCAAGGCTGCCAAGGACACCTGGGCGCTGGGCGACATCGTGTGCCGTCCTAGCGCAGCCTGGGTACACGTAGATCCTCATGTGAGTACCGCCAACCGTCCTTGATACACCAAATTACTATATAACTGCGAATACTAACTCCTCTTGCTTTGGCAGTCTGCCGGCATCGCCAAGAACATCGAGGCAGCGCTATCCGACAAGCCGCAGCAGGCAGTCAAGGGCATGCCGGTCGACGCCATCATATGCACCACGGGCCGTGACCGTGGCGTAGGCCGTGTCTCGTTTGTTCCCATCCCCTCCCTCGTGTGCTGGGCCCTCAAGGGTCGGACATTGTCTATCGAGAAGGCGTCGGGGTATATAACGGGCAAGCACTTTTGATAGACAGGCCTTTTCCTTCTGATAATGGTTGCAACAGCGAAACGCTGGACAATTATGTTTATGCATAGATCTGATACATGCCCCGCGAATGCTATATGACTGGGTATGCTGTCTTATGTTTTATCCACAAAACTGACAACACCTTGCTTGATGCGTCCTATACGCTGGTCTACCGACCTGTCTTCTCGGCCTCGATCTCGTTGCGGATCTCTTCTAGAACCCGCATTCTTGACGTCAGGTGTGACTCTAAACCATCGACCTGCTCCTTTACGGTCTGCAGATCATCGTTGATACCCTTCAAGCTGCTCCCCGCTGCGCTTTTCCCAGTGCCCTCTTCCAGCTCTCTGAGCTCCTTCCGCTTGTAGTCGAGCAATTGCTCCAGCTCCTTCTTCACCAGCGCCGGCTTCGAGTCCCGTTTGCCGCCTCTCCGTCTTGCGGCAACCTCTTCGACCTTGCTCATCTTCTCCTCCAGGTCTTGTAGCTGGCGCTTGAGCCGTACCTCCTCCCAATCCTCCGTCTTCTCGGTCGAAAAGTCTGTGCCCGACGTCTTGAAGCCACTACGGCCCAAGCGCGTCAGGTACTGGTCACCGAATTTGGCCTTACGGCCTGTGGCGGTGGAGTCGTCGGACTTGGTGGCCCATCTTGAGCCTGCGCCTGTCTTCTGATTGTCGAGCTGGTAATCGATCTGGTTGCGCTCGAAACTCGACCGCAGAGACGCCGGGACTGTGCGAGGAATGCGGAAACCCTCGTGACGGTTGTTTAGGATGTGGAGGAAGGCGAGGCAAGCGTCCTTGTTTATTGTTGATGAAGCGGATGGATTGATAAGGTTCCACGCAGATCTAATATCGGTATCGGGCACGTCGAGAGATTCGTAAAGGCCTTCCAAGGCGCCGACTATACAGATGAGTATCACAGCCGGCAGATAAAGCGTAGGGTAAAGGACATACAAGATACTTCACCCCGCATGTCTCTGTTTTCTTGGTAAATCTGCTCGTATTTTGACTTGTCCTGAGGCTTCATATACCAATCGAAACCATCTTTTAGGCCAGGTGTATCTGAATCGTCGTCGACCTGCTCAAACTGAACTTGCTTGCCTGTTAAGGCACGGTTGGCCTGGACCAGATGGGCCTTGGACTCGGGCACCATCCAGTCCGGCAAGGTTGGCGGAACATCAGCGTACTCCTGAAAGAAGGTGAGATTCCGATTCGGCCAGGGGCTCGGATGTAGTCCATCATACCCCGTTGAGAATATCAAAGATTAGGCGCATGGCCACGCAGAACTCCTCGAAATCGAGGTTTCCGTCATTGTCAACGTCTGCCAAGTCCCATACTCGCTCTAGTTGGTCGTCCTTGAGCCCACTGTTCTTGAGAACAGGAGCAGCCTGTTCGCCCGTAAGGAATTTGCCGCCGCCTGTCCGAGCCGCGAAAATGTTCCAGTAGGTCTCGATTTCGTGGGACTCGATTTTGGGAGGCATGGTCGCAAACGACGGGTGCGAATCGGCGAGACTTGGACAGAGGGGTGTGCAAGGGCTGATGGTCGGGAAGAAACAGGGCGTGCGCGATAACGAGGGAAGGATGCCGAAGGAATGCGCTTGAAACGATAAACGGAGGGACCAGGGCAAGCGAATGGAGAGTTCCAATGTCGATGGCGGCGCTGATGTCAACTGCGGGCAGGCTGTGACGGAGCTCCTCAGCCTCGTCCGTGATGGCCCGGGGGCGGGTGATTAGTCACGCCCCGGTTTAATGATACTGTACGGCCGCACATGTCGGATAGACGAATTCGCGACTTTGTGCCCGGATTAGGAAAAGCCGATGACCTGCCTATTAGGCTGGTTAAGTCAGGGACAGGGATGATGCGTCGAGAATTGTCTGCCGTACCTAATGGCCCAAGTATTCATAGACTCAGCATATCGCGAGGCGACTATTTACAAACTCTTCGACCTTCGAACCACGAGTCAATTGACTTCCTGCTCCTCGTTGCTTCGTCATCCGCGGTTCGAAATTGACGTCTAGCTGCTCAGACACTTTTGTTGGCGACTGCGGTGGGGAACATCGACCTGCTATAACCTGCAGCCCAGCGGTTCCGGGCTGAGGGCATTACAGTACCGACAGATGATCGCCAGCTGCTACGCCTAACCTGCAACGCGCCCAGCAACTCGCTTTCCCGTGGCCTCGCGTCCCCAAGAATTCCCATTGCCCGATTTCCCGATTCCCCATCGACGACAATGCTCCAGCTTACGCGATGTGGTCTGAAACTCCGCGGCGGGCGTCATACGGTATGACAAAGAACGTCAAAAGTCGCCGACTGGGGACGGCAGCGGCGGCTTCTGATACTGTGTAACTGAATCCCTCACTACCTGCTCGCTGGGCGCGGATCAGCCCGTGCTGGACGATGGGGGAGCTAGGGGGGGATGGAGGGGAGGTTTTCTGGGCTTGGAGGAGTGGGCTTATTATTGTCTTGTTGCTGACCATTTTTAACCTGCAGGAATGCGCTCTGGCAGACATGCTCCGTGCCCACTCTTGTCCCCCGTCGGCGAGTTACGGGGGCGGATTGGGAAACCCACCGGCCCAGTTTAGAGGGGTACGCCGCTATGGCGGGAGGGGCAACCACGCCAGTAAAATACCGGCGCTCCCAAGGCAGAGACCCTTATTTCAATCAGCCGCCGTATTTCCAACCTCGACCGTCTTTTCCACATCAATAGCAGCAGCAGCACCCTTCTCCACGATCCCTCCTCGCCAGCAGCCTCGGCCTCGTCTAGGACAAACCGCCGCCATGTCGACCACCCTCACCGAAACCCACCCCGCCATCACGGCCGAGAACATCCTCACCCTCTTCCCCGAGATCGACGCCCCCGGCGATGCCCTCTCCGGTTACGACGAGGAGCAGATCCGTCTCATGGACGAGATGTGCATTGTGACGGACGAGAACGACCTGCCCATCGGCAAGGCTTCCAAGAAGATTTGTATGTCCTCCCCCCACCACTCCAAGGACTCGGGACGCCAGACTAACACAGCTCGTCGCCAGGCCACTTGATGACCAACATTGACAAGGGCCTCCTTCACCGCGCCTTCTCCGTCTTCCTCTTCAACGACAAGAACGAGCTTCTCCTCCAGCAGCGCGCCACCGAGAAGATCACCTTCCCCGACATGTGGACAAACACCTGCTGCTCCCACCCGCTGAGTGTCGCTGGCGAGACCGGTTCCAACCTGCCCGACTCCATCGCCGGTGCCAAGCGTGCCGCACAGCGCAAACTGGACCACGAGCTGGGCATCAAGGCCGAGCAGGTCCCCATTGAGAACTTCCGCTTCCTCACCCGCATCCACTACAAGGCCCCCAGTGACGGCAAATGGGGCGAGCACGAGAGTAAGTGAAACCCCCCACCTACCCAAGCGTGGCTGAACGTCTCTCTCTAACCCCTGAAACCAGTCGACTACATCTTGTTCATCAAGGCCAACGTCGACCTCAACATCAACCCCAACGAGATCCAGGACACCGCCTACGTCACCGCCGACTCGCTCAAGGCCATGTTCGAGGACCCCAAGCTCAAGTTCACCCCCTGGTTCAAGCTCATCTGCAACTCCATGCTCTTCGAGTGGTGGGCCAGCCTTGACAACGGCCTCGAGAAGTACCTGAACGAGGAGGAGATCCGACGCATGTGAGCGTGGCACGTCTGAACACTGCCGCATGAGACAAAAAATAAGAAAATAAAGAGTGGACTGGATGGAATTTGTTTTGGCTTGCCCTTTCCTGGCGCGGATGAAGTCAGGAGACCGTCGATGGCATGCTGTCTATATGTAATTTAATGGTTGACACGCACACCTAGATATCCAATGCAGCGTACCCGACTGTTGGCGTTTCAAGCAACTTGAAGCCTGTACCTACATGCCATGTATGTTCCCTATTGAATGAAGTACCACATGTTGTTGACTTGCCTGCCTGCATGCTCGATCAATCATCGTGAGCCACGTGAGGAAAGCCAACCCCAGCTTCCACCTGCATGCCCCAAACCCATCATCTTTCGCTTAACTTCAGCCTCTGCCAGCATCACCGCCCCGAAGACATCCTCAAGGCCCGGCCCCCTCCTCCCTCCCCCCACGCCCAAGAGCTTGCTGCAGTGTCATCGTGGGGCCGCAATGCATACGGCCTCGCCCAATAGACGCATTGCCTTGAATCATAATGTCTTATCTGCGTGCAGCCAACAGGCCCCTAGAGCCACGTTTGAACCCGTTGGCGGCTCACGTTTCTACCTGGAGTCCTCCTGCGCTCTCTCACCGGGAGGCTTCCCCCCCCCGTCACCTGACCCTCGTGCATTACACCGACGCATCCCGGCCGTTTGGAGCCAGAGGCAAGCTCACATGTCACGAGAAGACGACCTATGTTTCCGGTGCTTCCCAACGTGACCACGCCCGCAGGCCACTCAAGCCCGTCCGACACAGGTGGGAGGAGGGGTCGACGCGGCTCTCTGCAAGGCGACACGAGGCAATGATTAGGCCTCGACGAGCCTTTGCCTTTTGAGTCGATGGCTGCAGCTGTAGTGCGGTTGGACTGGGCGACTGGAACGGCATATCCAGGGATCGGCAGCCTTCTGTCTCGTGCTTCTCACGAACTCCCTCGAGGCCTCACCACGTCATTGACCTGGGGTGGCAGATTTGAGACATCTGCGTACCTGTCGAAGCTTGGCCTTCGCCGTAGACTGGATTCCTCCGCGGCCCTCCCAGCAGGTCATCCGATGAACAACGACGACGCCCTGTAGAAGCTGCAAGGTGATGCCATTGCGTCTCCCACCCCGAGCCTTGGGGGCTTTGACGCATGGAGACTTACCCGTCGTCTCACCCAAAAGCACACACCCCACGCCGGGGATTCCCTGGCCTGCAGTGCTCAGCGATGCTGGGATGCCGGCCTAGACCCCCCCCTCCCTCTGTCTTGGTGAGCACCGCGGCAATGACCCGCTGCCCAAGAGTCCCTACATAATGCCCGTGGTGCTGCCCTTCGTCCGCTTCTTGCCCTCCCTTCTCATCCAGTCCTCAAGAGTTGATCTGGTGACAATTGGTGCCACTCTCACGAGATTGTATCCGCTGTTACAGCCTTTGCACTTGTGTCCAAACACAAGCATTCATCTGTACTTCTCAATTCCAGGGCGTTGGGCCGTGTGATTGATACTTTCGACTCGTCTCTTCCTCCATCACATCAGCTTGTCGTCTCTGAACCACGTTCCGATTTATTGGACATCATCTCCTCCGTGAAGACTCTCAATTCCCAACCAGTGACACGCCTGTCTCTTCAACTTCGTCTGGCTGTGGACGCTTCCACTTGAACTCAACCATCCCATCCAGATCGTAACCACTCAATACCATATTGATGTCGGTTGACCTCCGAACCAGTCTCAACTGTCTACGACACCCCTCCAGGTTTATGCCCGTTTCGAGAACCCAGTTATCGCAGGTTCACACGGGCGACAGTGCGCAGAATATCATACGTATGCTCCTGCCCCTGGTATCCCAGAAGCAAGACTGTTCTCGACTGACTTACAATGGGGGTCGTCTACGTGAATACAGGCAATTCATAATTATTGGGCTCTGCTTAGAAAAGCCCAGCATGGCGCAAGTAAGCAGTACAATGACCATTACCGGTTTCACTATCAGGTCCCTCGTCCCTCAGAAGCTAGAGAATGGGGTTCGCACGATCGGCATCGCCGAATGCTCCGAGGCGGGCCGCTCGCTGGCTCACTCGTTTGCTGCTGATGCGCTGAGTCGGTACCTCCTCGATGGCGACGACATGGCAGGGTACTCGGACGAGCGCAAGTGGAAGCTACACGTCGACATCATGACGTACATCGTGGCTTCTCACTGTTACAAGGGCCTCGTAACCGCCGCTGGGCCGGACTACGATGGCATAGCCTTGTGGTACGTCTTCCGGAAGCTCGTGCGGGACTTGAAGTCGCTACTGACTGCGATCTCACAGGATGCCTCCTGGCCAGAACGCGGATGACTGGTGGACGATGCTGAGGAGTGGTATGTGGCGTCTCTATTACCAACTCTCAGCGGAGGGTCGTAACCGGTACTACAATGAGCTGCTTCCCGTTCTTCATGACACCAAGCAAGAGGTCATGGGCGATCGTGACGACGATTGCTACTACCTTGTCTACATTGGCACCAAGCCCAACGCTCGTGGCAAGGGATACGCTTCCAGGTTGATTCTGGACATGATGGCCAAGGTGTGTTCGTCTTTTCATTTCCTGCCCTGTCAGCAATCCTGGATGCATTGTCTGAAGCCGCTCGAATGTGCTCCATGGCTAACCTGGCGGTCCTCTTGTTGCTTATTCCCCACAGGCCGATGCAGAGAACCGTCCAATTTACCTTGAGTCGAGCTCTCTGAAGAACAACGCGTACTACGCAAAGTTTGGCTTCGAATGGAAGAAGGACATCTCGTTCCAGCGCGGAGGCGTGCCTGTCGTGCTGTACATCATGGTTCGTGAGCCCCAGCCCCGAAAGCTTGCTTACTCTGCCTCAGTCATCTTCGAGGCTGCCAGTATCAAAGCTTGAGGGCCGACTGGGGCTCTCCAAGCCAAATGTCGTAGAAGCCGTTGGTGGAAGAGTACAGGAACGGAGTAGCCGTGGTCAACGTCAGTTTAGTCTAGGTGGGCTGCTTGTTCCACCATCACGCTCCTTTGCTAGGTGTGTATGTCTTTTCGTTTCGGGTGCTAGGGAGCAGTAGCTGTACTACTTGCCGCCTTCGCAGCCCTGCATTCGTTCTGAAGTAGCATTGCGTATCGCATTGCAGTCAATCCTTTATCAAACCATTCCAGAGAAACACACTCATCGTAACCCATGGTACCAGAAAAAGCCATGACATCCCGTAACACCATTTGATCCTTACATGTTAGCTCCGTAGACCATGATACACAATCAGTACTCCAAAATAGCCCATGTCTCGTCATCCACCGTTGTGTAAACCAAGCCTTGGCCCAGAAGCTCATCGGCTGCTGCCAAGACCTCGCGAGATGACATGCCCAGAGGGCTGGTAATCATATGTAGGTTCATGCCCTCGTTCCCGCCGGGGGTGTTGTTCATGAGGTTGAACATCTTCTTTGCACCGGCCGAGCAGCCCGATAGCTTGTTTGATACCAACCCTGCATTTCCGCTGCCCGGAGCCGTGTTGCTGTACCCGCCACCGTCGACAAACATGCTATCCCCATCTCCGGCAGCACCATTCTGCCCAGCAGGACCGCGGGTCAGCTGCAGGTGGACGTAGGTCGCCTCCAGCATGTGGTAGTTGACCTCGTTGAAGTCTGTGACCTGTCGAATGCTATCGGCATTCAAGGCGCGTCTGTTGCTCGAGGCCTTGATGATACCGTGTACGCGGATAAAGGAATCCGCTTCAAATGTCTCGAAGGGTTGATCCTGCTTATCCGGAGGGATCCATCGCTGGACGTCTATCTGGCCAGTGCCATCGTCCACTCGGTATGTCACGATGGTTGTTCCTGGGCTCGCTCGAAGTACTTGGCCAACAATGGTCACTTGGGAGGTAGGCTCATTGTCAATGGTGAATTTCGCATCCGAGTATGTCTCCTCCGCGTCGAGGATCTGCTTGATAGTCACAGGCCGGAGCGTTTGGTTCTGGAAGTCCTTTTTGAATGAACAAGTTAGATGATAGGTACCATTTGACTTGGTTCGAGTGGTAGCATCGCACCCTCCCTCTGTCGCCTTGACTGCCCTGCTGTGAGCCGGCGAAGAAGCCGCCAGACTCATTCTTTGAATACCCACCATATGCCGCTGCAAGGCATTAGTATTAGTCCAGTCGCAGGCATGCATCGACATGTTGTCACGTTGAGGTTCATCGTACCCATGGTGTTGCAAGTTTGACTTCGTTCTGCTGGAGTATGGGTGGTTCGTGTTGACGATCGTAGATGTTGGCGAGTATTTGCACGTTTGGGCGCGGGTAACGCGTGCAGGCGCGATTGTGGTTTAATTGGCCCGCGGTCAGGAAGTTAGTACGTAAGGTACCTCGATTAACTTTGCTCAAGGTACCGGGTGAATGAGTCAGCAGCCTGAAGCCTCAGGCTTGAGAGCTTGCACGCGCCCCAGAAACATTAGCCTCGGCAGGCACGGGCGATGACGCTCCACTGGCCCCGGGGGGAAGGCGCGACTGGCCGTTCCCGGCAGGTCTGGTTATGCCCAAGCTTCTGACATTTACGTCCTCCTGTCATGATCTTCAGGCCCAAGAAAATCCGAGCCACTCAACCACGCCTTTCTTCCAAACGCCATCTCGTCCTAGCCGATTCCATCCAGTGCCGTGCAACCGATATTCACCTCCGTGGTCAAACATCTCGGAGGCCCGCTCAAACGTCTAGATCAGGCCTGTCTCTCAATCGTCCTCTGTTCTCCCTAGTTTGGCCTTCACTATGGGCAGGTCTCAAACGGCCACTCTACCTCTTATTCCGCTTGCCCGAGGTTCTGTCCTGCTGCCCGGCCTCGTCCAGAGAATCATTGTCAGCTCTAACCGACCCGACATCCCGGCTCTCATTGCCCACGTTTACGAACGCGCCGCTACCAAAGGGCCCGAGGGCCGCATCGATTCCATCCCCATCGCTTGCATTCCCCTAACTTCGCCACTCATTGGTCCCAACGGCCAGCTCCTCATTGATAATGGCGAGGAGGTAGACAATTCGCAAGTGGCGGAGATCAACCCAGGCACGGCTAAAAAGGAAGACCTATTCACCTTTGGTGTGGCTGCCAAGATCATCGGCATCGATGGACGCGGCTCCGGTGAATTTGCTCTGCGTGTAGAGGGGACGGATCGTGTTCGTCTCGATGGAGTGAACCGCCAGCGCCCATTCTTTGAAGGCAAGGTAACATATTTCAAGGATGAGAGTATGTTACCTCGATCTATCTAACCCTCTCTCGCATTTCGCCAACGTACTAACTAATATGTCAGTCACGGTGGATAAGCAATTACAAGATCTGTTTAGCTTGCTCAAACTCCGGTCGCGAGAGCTCGTCACGATACTCAAAATCTCATCACTACTTCCTCGGGCCAAGAATGTCCCCGGTCCTTCCCCCGAAGTCTGGAAGCGATTGGAGATGCTTGTTGTCAAAAGGGAACCCAAGGACGCCGGGATGCTCGCTGACTTCATGGCCAATCTGGTGGAAACAAGCCATGAGGAGAAGTTGGAAGTCCTGGCTGCCCTAGACGTGAAAGTCAGGCTAACCAAAGTCATTGAATTGCTTGAACGTCAGGTTGGGGGCATCAAGAACAATATCAAGATCACCACCTTCACTTCCATCCCCGTTCAAATCATCGATCGTATGAACGATAACTCTTCACGAAGGTCAAAGGCGTTGCCCTCAATGCCCGACATGGCCTTTGTTGGTCCCCCAGGGCAAGTACCCGGCGGCAACAATCCAGGCGATGACCAAGAAACAAGCGACCTGGATGAATTGACACGAAAGTTACAAGCTGCTCAGCTGCCACCCGATGTTGCCAAAACAGTACAGAGAGAACTACGCAGACTACATAAGATGATGCCTGCCAATCAGGAGTATCAAGTCACGAGAAACTGGCTGGAGACATTATCCGAGATACCTTGGGCAGCTGTGACTGAAGACCAACTCGGCCCTGAGACGTTGAACAAGGCCCGCAAGCAGCTCAACGACGACCATTATGGCCTCGAAAAGGTGAAGAAAAGACTAATTGAGTATTTGGCGGTCCTTAGGCTCAAGCAGAGCCTCTTGGACGAAATGGAGCAAAAGATACGATCGGCCGAGGAAGAGGCAGCTCCGCCAGCCACTGAGGATCAAGAGGTTGCTTCTTCGGAAACACCAGAAGTGGAGTCACCTAAAGTCCAAATTCTCAAATCACAACGCGTTATTGAAAGATCACCAATCATGCTTCTTGTTGGGCCTCCTGGTGTGGGAAAGACTAGTTTGGCCAAGTCAGTAGCCACAGCTCTGGGTCGGAAATTCCACCGCATATCCCTGGGTGGAGTAAGAGACGAAGCAGAGATCCGGGGCCACAGAAAGACTTACGTTGCAGCAATGCCCGGTCTCATCGTCCAGGGGCTAAAGAAGGTCGGCGTGGCTAACCCCGTCTTCCTTTTGGATGAGATCGACAAACTAGGAATGGCTAGCGTTCACGGAGATCCCTCTGCTGCCATGCTCGAGGTGCTCGACCCCGAGCAGAACCACACCTTCCACGATCATTATGTAGGGATGCCAATCGATCTTTCCAAGGTGCTTTTCATTGCCACAGCGAACTCCCTAGACACAATTCCTCCAGCTTTGTTGGACCGCATGGAAACGATATATCTGCCAGGATATACAACGTTGGAGAAGCGTCATATTGCAATGCAGCACCTCATTCCCAAACAGATCAGGGCCAACGGACTGGCTGAAGACCAGGTCTCCTTTACGCAGGAAGTCGTGGCAAAAATCATCGAGTCTTATACTCGAGAATCGGGCGTGCGTAATCTAGAGCGCGAGATTGGCTCGGTGTGTCGAGCTAAGGCAGTGGAATTTGCCGAGGCCAAAGATAGTGGCGAGCTCGATGTGTACAGGCCGCTGCTGACGGTGGACGATATCGAAGCTATCCTTGGAATCGAGAAATTCGAAGAGGAGATAGCCGAGCAGAGCAGTCGCCCCGGTGTAGTCACGGGCCTGGTTGCCTACAGCTCAGGCGGCAATGGCAGTATCTTGTTCATCGAGGTGGCCGATATGCCTGGGAACGGCAGAGTGCAACTCACTGGCAAATTGGGAGACGTTCTCAAGGAGAGCGTGGAGGTCGCTCTCACTTGGGTCAAGGCGCATGCTTACGAATTGGCACTAACAACTGACCCAACCATTGATATCATGAAAAATCGAAGCATTCACGTACACTGTCCATCCGGGGCCATACCCAAGGACGGGCCAAGCAGCGGCATCGGACAGGCAATCGCTTTGATCTCCCTGTTTTCTGGGAAGGCTGTGCCACCTACTATGGCTATGACTGTGAGTCTCGACCTACACTTTGCTTTTTCATCCACTTTGCTATGGCGGGGAATCATAACTAAACACGTTTTCTATCACAGGGCGAGATCTCTCTCAGGGGGCGAGTCACAGCCGTTGGAGGCATCAAGGAGAAGCTGATTGGTGCACTAAGAGCAGGCGTCAAGACGGTGATGCTCCCAGCGCAGAATCGAAAGGATGTCAAGGACCTACCTCAGGAGGTCAAGGACGGGCTAGAGATCCTTCACGTCAGGTATGTCGCGTCATTGTTACATTTGTCTAGTTGTTGCAACATGACAATACGCGTCACGCGCCAGCCCCTCGTTCACTTTCTCACTATTCGAGCAATACTGATTTTGCATCGATTAGCCACATCTGGGAAGCGATACGACTTGTCTGGCCCGATTCGGCATGGGCGAGTAATGACAACTATGCCGGGATCGAGAGTCGGCTTTAGATCCAAGCACAGTTTTGTAACATGTTTTATTTCCCCGGCTTTCCAGCGAGTCAGGGACTGCCATCAGATGAGCACAAGGGGAAGAGACATCTATGTCGCAGTAACTCGCGATTCTGGGTGTGTCACTCACATGGTATTCGGTGAATAGGAGTTGAGAATTATGAGCTGAACAATTGGATCTTGACAAGGATCAATATACTTCATCTACCTTATAGGTGAAGCTTGTGCCAAGTCGGTACAGGAGACGCCGCCCGGGCAAGCGAGAGGTGCCAGCCATCCTCCCCTTGCGTACACGTGGTGATGTGTGCTCCATGATGGGAAATCCCCACTGGGTAACAAAGACAAAGACAGTTTCAGGCCTCGACATGATCAAACTTGGGTACGCAAAAAGGTCCAGTGACCTAACGCAGAATGACCCGTATGGCGTGATTTGCCTGTTGTACCGCGCGCATATGGTGGTGAGGGGGGGAACACAGAAGGCTTTGCTCGATTCGCGAAACGTGGATGTCTGACTTGGGACGGGGCACCATCCAGACGGTGCAACCTTTTAGGGGCCGAGCATGGATCACAGCTCAGCACTCTTCGGGTGACGTTTGGCAGATGCGCTTTTGCTTGGCGTTTAGCTACAATGCGAAGTAGAAGGATGTAACAAGGTCAATTTTCCCTCCCGCCGTGAAACTCATGATCTAGTGGTCGATAGTCTTGTGAACTCAAGGGAAAACAAATTAGCCGATGCGAAGCACAACACGACAAGGGACAAAAGGTTTGCTGGTAATAGATTACCGGGGCGTAGACTGACAACGGCTCGCCGGGCAGTTCTTTGCTCCTCGATGTACACGGCAAGCAAAAGCATGACATGGTGCTCGAACAGACGCTGCCTCTACCTGAGGCCGCGTCGTCCTTTGGTTGTCGAAAGCAGGTTGGGCAAGGGCCTTCGCAGTGAAGTGTCACTGTTGTAGTCCGTCTGACTACACCACTTGTTCGTGATTTTCTCCGAGGGGCCCGATACTCGGAACCGGACACAGCCGAAACAGCAAGCACGGACAGCAGCCGATTCCATGTGTTGGCTCAGCTGGCCTGTCTTGCTTCAACTCACAGGCTCAGTCCCACGCACGGCATGGTTCGAGAGAATGCGGGGGCCAAGCGGCTGTAAAAAAATAAAAAAAATAAAAAATAAATTTCAGCCGGCATTGTCTCTGTGAGTCAGATGCTAAGGTGCATATGCAGCTTGACGGAGACATCAAGGCATATTCATTTTGATCTCTCCGCAATCTGACACAAGTCTTCATCTCTTCCAACGGTCGAGGTCGTCATAAACGGGGTGGGTTTACAAGAGGCAGCAGTGGAAATTATTTGACAGCGTAGCGACAGGGGTTGTGCGGACATGCATGTCGACGTAGCCTTGTCGTAGCTTATCATGAACCGGGATGCGACGGGGCCTGCAGCCTTCACTCTCCCGCTCATTGCGCCAGGCCGTGCGTGCATATGCCTGAAGCTGTATGTAACCCACGATGCAACACTCTTCAAACCTCGGGACCTTCGCAGCCGAATCTTGACCCAATCTTCTGGGAAAAGCCGGTACCATCCGGCAATGACTTGTCGGTGCCGCCCCCCGAAATAGGACATTTGGAAAGTATGTTGGAAGGTGAATGTCGTCGGATAGATCACCCAAGGCTAGGAGGGCATACGATGCCTCCGTAGTTAGCGCAATTTTCCACTGTAGATAATTCCACGAATGAGACAAGACTTGGAGGAGCACGCAGAGGCTAATATCTGTAATTAATTCACAGACAACGTCCGTCGGTGGGGGAGGGGGGTCTGACAGCTTGTCTCCAGTCGCGCAAGCCTCAGAGGCCGCAGAGGTGGAATTGACAATCACTCATCGACAGCCACAATTCTGCCCGCAGCCCAACTAACTTGCTTCATTGCCAGTGTGGAAGAGCCGGGGCCAACACAACTGGTGCGTCGGCCTTCCACACCCCCACCCCCGGAGCGACCAACCCTATGCGAGTTCCAGGATCGCAAAGTGGATGGCCAGGAAATTTTCCGGCTGGCTGACATGGCGACTAGGATCAACTAGGCGTGTGCTTCGTTGCATGAAATCTGAGGGAGATGAGGCCCGCACTTGCATCGCGTGCAGTTACAGGGACCGGGGCATCACCATAGAACACGAAGAGATGGGACGAGACGGGATCAGCGTCTGGTCCGTGACATGTCATGACAGGAGAAGCCCCCGAAGCAGGTAGAATGGGTAAGTCGTTCGGCATGCACATTTGCCATGATGACGAGCGCGGGGGAGCGTGTAGCTGCATCTCCCTCAGTAGTCCGAGTCCCAGTAGCCAGCCGCTGGTCCTTTGGCAAGCCCGTGTGCCGCCTGACTTGTCATCCCGACGTTGGGTTTGTCGATGAACAGAGAGCATGCGTTCACCTTTCCTGCACTCGAGATTGGCTGGCATCCCCTTCCTTCGATCGTCTCGTCTATCACAACCCCTCATAATCGTCACCGCCGTCACCGGAATTCGGGCCCCTTACAATCGTAGATGGGGTGGGGCTGAGACCGTCTGATGTCGAACCTCTGACCATGATCCCTGCACCCGCACGTCCTCTTTGCAACGGCGGCCAGGGAAGGGAAGGGCTCGGGCGCTAAGTCGTAGGCCCTGTCGGGTTCTGATTCGCACAATTGGCCCGAACTCGGGTCTGGATCCGATTGTCTTCAGACGCCGCTTGGTAAGAAGCGACCGCCCAGTGCATACAAGCGCGGTCTGGGTAAGGTATGACGCAGGAAGCGGTATATGTACAGAATAGCGGTCAACAGCCTTCTTCTGCCGACTGCTTGTTGCCTCTGTAGTTGCGTAGATGACTTGGCTCCCGGGGATAGCAGGAATCAGGTGGATGGGGCGGCAGGGACGTGCTTCTTAGGCTCGATGGCCGAGCCTTCAGACAAGGGGCAGGAGTTGGGAGCAACGTCATGACACGTCAGTTGAGCGAACTTGATGGCTCAAGCCGCTGATTGATATCGTAACCAAGATTGCGTGCGATTGGGCGGAGCTTCTCCCCCTCGTAAATTGGTAGCGAAATCCCCAGCTTTCAAGTGAAATTAGATAGGAAGGTACGGAGTACGAGTTACTACTACCTAGGTAGGAAAGGTGAGCAGGCACCTACGTCAAGCCAGCACATACTAGGCAATGACATCGCATCGTGCGTCGTTGTTGCCTTGTATGAATAGACAAACTCTGGCCAAGCCTCACCTTCCCCTCGAGCGGAGTGTCGTAATTTACGAGCGACTTCAGGATCACTGCAGCATCCTTCCCCACATCCGGTCAAAATTTCAGGTCATGCCCACCGGGAAAATTCTCCCCTCAATCTCTGCTCCCGCCTTCAACCTTCGGAATTAATAAGGAGAAAAACGTGGGATGTCATTTGCATCATCTCGCAGTCCATGTCGAGGGCAATAACGGTTGGCCCACTTCTTCAAATTGGCTCGCCAGCGACCTCGACCTTGTCCGTGGCTGGCGCGTTTGAGAAGCCTGGCTCGACGACCTTGTTGCCGTTGGGAACGAGATTAGCAAAGATGAAGGGAGCCCTAGGCCGCTGAGATGGCCATCATCTCGGCCGAAACATACAGTACACTTGCCGTGCGTGCGCTCTCATCCTCCGGCCTTCACCTCACTCCTCGGCCAAAAGCTTGGCATTGAGCCCACCACGGCTACCCTGCACTGCTCCGCGCCGAACGCAGCCACTACAGATCTCTGACCAAGATGGTACAGTTTCCACCGGTAGCTGGCTGCCACGATACTGCATACACCGCCATGGTTATTAGGACGTCAGACAGTGACCCCGGATACCTATGGGGCTCAGGTACGAGGGGCGTTGGGAACACTCGAGGAACACACCCTTGCGACCACATCGAACTTGACGCCTTACAGAAGCACCCGCCCGGTCGACACATTCCTACAGAATAACAGGCCGGAAGTCCCCACATGCACCATCGAGTCGCAAATGCACGGACTGGCCCCGGCCGCCATGTGCCAACCCCACCCATAGGCCAACCCTTTCAATCTTGCGCTAAAGAGACACCGGTGTCGAGCCAAGCCGACTGCACCCTGCATCATCCCTCATTTCTGACACTCAACTCAAGGTTCCAATCGGGCGCCTAGCAAATCTTTATCCGGTCATGGCCAAGAATCTTGCAAGAAATTATGCACGACTTGCATCATCCACTTTTGGCGTAGGTAGTGCATGGGAGATGACACGGTGATCTACTTGGGTCAAGGCAGCCACAGAACATGTTTACACCCTGGCTAGAGGCACTCTGATCCCAACGCCACCTCATCTGCAAGCGAGCTTAAGCGCAAGTCCCCTCACTGGGGTCATTTGATGTAACACTGCAGAATGCAAGCGAGCCGATTCGCAGGTTGCAAACATGACATGCCATTCTTATAGTGAGAGAGCTTCGTCTAAGTCGTCTTCCCGGCGGACCTGTGGCTCGTGCCACTGACATGCACTGGGCAACCCCAGCGAGTTCATGTGGCGGACGATGATATGATTGTTCGGCCTCAGTGGCCAATGTATAACTGCCGCCTGCACGGCAGCTGTAGCTCCTTCGAAATGTGTCTGCCATAATGCACCAGGGCTTTTCGATTCGCAAGGAATCCGAGTGCTTGGAGAGAACATCCCATTTCCCTCGAACCCTGCTTACCAGTCAGGTGCGTCCTTATACCAGAGACCCTGCTCGTCACTTTCCTTGGCGACTGAACATGTCCATCACGGAGCTCAGGCGCAGACAAACAGCCGCTTTGGGCTGGTAACAGCTGCAGGCATTGGTCATTTGTTTGTAATGTGTGAAGAAAAGCGAGCAACGTGACCCCGCAAAGAAGCACATTGCAGCTGAATGCAATCTCACTCAATATATTCTACGGTCCTCCAGGATCCAGAGTGCAGGGGAGTGATTTTGAATGGTAGGCTAAAAGTTGTGGTGTTGCCCAGGTACGATGGGAAATGTGGCCGAAGCGCAGGGATCGAATGGCACCAAGCAAGCCTGCTGTACGATATACGCGTGACCTGCAGGCCCTGCTCATGGTTAAGGTGCGATGGTGCAGCTTCCGCGTTTTTAACGATAATTATATCAGGTTTATAGAAATGGCCTAGATTTCTGTTGGTCATTTCGTACTGAAACCAGGCAGGATGCTTTGGCATGTCCCGCGATCTGGTACGTTGAAGCAAGTACAGGCTATTGCGGCAAGCACGGAAAGAATCATACTTAGATAGGTGTAAGCGGCATGTGCATCAGTACAAAATATCGAGCCGCGAGGCTAGGAAGACACATTGTCCATTCAATGCGGCATCGCACATGCGCACCGCTTGAGATTCTTGAGTTGCACTATATAGAGTGAACCTTGACAGGTTTTCAACCGTCGTTCTGCAAAAGCCTAGACTACATGGAAGATAATCTAGTTGCAGTTCAGCCACAATGGCGAATCCAGGGGTGGTTGGACAGGCTATCTCAGAGGCTGAGCATCGACCGTTAACTTTCATCCGGCGGACCAGGAGGCTCGATCTGGAATCTTCGAATAGCTGACCTCCTAGTCACAGATGCAGCAACAAGGGCCCAAGATTTGGATACAGCTATTCGTGTCCGTTCGAGCCGCAGCGGATCAGTTTAGGCTAGGCTCGCAAGCCTCTTCCTGATTAGTTGGTCCATGGAGAGCCCATGCTCAGCGTGAGCATGGGACGAGTAGCGCAACACCGGCAGGGCGGCTCGGAGGATTTGCGCCCGTCACTGGGGAGGAAATCAGGTCAGTACTGTTGTGAGGCTCAGGTGAGCTGCAAGGGATTCCTGTGCCGTGAAGTGAACAGCCTCAGTTCAAACCGTCGGATGACTGCGGTGACCGGGGTCGGGGTTTGTTGCGATACGGATCCGACGCCCCTCAGTGTCTTCCAGGCACCGATCCAATGCATAACTCGACCTACCACCGATTTCCCTAACGCTAGCACCACGCTTTACAGAGACCTAGCCGGGTTCCGGGGGCGGACGGGTTTACACTCGGACTTCTTCAACTGGCGTAGGGTGTTAAGATGCGTGATGGCACCCTCCTGGGCATAGGGGTTTCTGATCAACGTGGCATGAGGAGGCACCTGCCCCAACATCAGCTAGAAGAGGGGGACATGCACTCACGGTCTACACGCCTAGTTATGAGGCCGTGGTCGGTGAACATAGTTGACTGGCATATGGAAGATGCTACTTATGGCCAATGCACACACCATGGCTGCTGGCCTATGCTTTGACGTGAAAGACTGCAGTTCACATCCAGTGCACAGTGCAGAATGGCAGGACTAGGATAGCCACACATGGAGAACCCAGGTCTGACTCTGGGATCATTAGTACAATGCCGCATCCACGCCACTGGCTAGCCCGCCTTAGCCATGGGCTGATTGTACCTACATTCTAGTGATGGAGAGGAGAAAAACTGACAGGAAAAGACCCGTAAAAGAAGACGGGCCGCAGATGCTCACCCCACCCGCAAGTGGCTCCCTGAGGTGCCTACCTTGCAGGTGCCTACTGTACTAGAGGTAGTGACTATGCAAGCTATGTTAGGCGAGGTTTCTCGAAACGGCAAAGAGACCTGGACAAGCTGGGGCAGATGCAGCAATACGACGAAGAGAATTGCCAAGGTCCAAGCATCCGCAACTGCTTGTGGAGTTTCCTAGAGGTAGCAAGGTGACTTGTTCACTCACATCTTCCCCACCTTGCTGCATGTAGCCAGATGTACGCACAATTGCACGTGCCAATGAACCCCCCTGCCGCTGAGGGCTGCTGCCCGTTCGGCTATCTTTACCGACCAGGCTTCTTGGTATCGCATCATGCAGTATGCCCCCCTCCAGAAAACTCTGTGCTTTCTCCTCCCGCCCCAGCATGAACGGCGGCTATCTGTGGCATAGCTCCAAGCCAGCCGCCAAGCCGTCAAGTTGTCAAGGCATCTGGATCAGGAACAAACATGCACAGAAACATTCTCATGCGGGCGGCATCCCACCGCCACCGCTTCCGTATCTTTTTCTTCCTCAATTTAGGCTGCATGTGCTAAATATCAGGCAGGCAAGCGAGCAAGCATCAACCCAGAAAGAAAGCGGATTAGGGGCTATGAGCCTTAGCGCCGGTCTAAGACAACAAATGCCACGAGGCAGCGGCAACCATTGATATGGTAAAACTGATCAAGTACTTGCCACATGGGCTAGTTGGAGACGGCACGATCGAACCCCCACTGTGGCTGGTGGAGAGGGGGAATTATGGTAGGATGCGCCCCGTGCGCCGCCCAGCATAGTCGAGAGTGATTAATAATAAGAGAATAATGGATGCAAAAGGCGAGATGTGAGGGCCATGTTTTGGGAGTACAGCTTGGTCATTTGAAGCATTCGTATTTCACCCTACAATGCTTTGGTTGAATTGGTATTCCTGTTGTATCGACGTCTGCAGTCTTTCCTCTTTGATCATCCGAGGAGTTGAAATTCACGAACAAGGTTTCTACCATGACACCAATTAGTCACTCCCCAAGCTCCAACAAAGGCTGGTACGCGCAGCACGACACTCTCGATCATATGGGCTTACCCAGCGAGTTCTCGGGTGCTCTTCATGACCAGACCCAAAGCAGTTAACGATGTTAACAGCCAAGATGGAAGCACCACTGAAGTAAATGCCTGATGTAGGATAACTGTATCGTTGTGTGCATGGCTCCTTCCCTCCTGAACACGAACAGGGTGGGCACATCCAGTCTTGGTGCGGGGGAAAGTGCATCAAGGTGCATGTACCTCGATGCGGGAATTTAGGCGCTGGTACTTGGGTAGAAGTTTATTGTCATGGTGTGGTAGCACTTGCCTCGAAGGAATAAAGTATGATGAGCTGAACCAACCGAGACCCCATCATTTTCGGTTTGTTTTTATGGTGACCTTTTGCTCCCATCATCACATCAACACTGGCCCATGCCGCAAAGAGGCACTTTGTTAAACCTGGAGCTCCTGCCAGTACCTCGTAGTTCCATTCCGTCGGGTTGTGCCATCGTCAAAGCTTTAGGTTAGCTAGGTGGTGACAGGTCACCTGCTATTCAGCCCTTGCCTCTTGTCGTTACTGCTAAAGAATGAATAGAGTGTTGACCATCCCACCATCCACGACAATCTCCTGTGAGCTTGCTCGAACCTTTGTGGCTGGTGCCAATGGACCCGGGGTTGGGCGGGATCAAGTCACCAAATTACGGCCCCAGGGCGGAAATTTTGCTCTGCGCTGGACCAGGAAGCGAGCAACGCAGGCTACTAAGTAGACTACCCACCCACAGCGAGGGGTACATCCCGACCTATCCAAGGCAGTGGCTGCAGTCCGTCGCGTGGCAATTGTCTTGCCCTTCAGCCACTGGCAGTTCCTAGGTCTCGATTAGCAGGAACTGCTGGCTGGGTGCTTCGTACCTTACAACACTGGTAGGGAATAGGACGTTGAAGCTCCAGCTTCATGACTGACGCGTGGCAGCTTGAGATCGCCGGAAGGAACCCATTGGACAGACGGGCTCGTGCCCTTACAGCCAAGGTGGTAGCGGTACTTGGTGCTTTGCTCCGGTAACCGAGAAGACCCTCTCATCATCACCAGTCGCGGCCATCATTGGTACTGCACTGTCGAGGCCCCTGTTCTCCGACCTACCCCTCTTCCAGTCCACCCCTGCGCAGACCCCCAAGATGTCGACAGATTTCTATCCTTGCCGAGGCTATCCGGGATGCAGACACACAGACACCAAAGGTACACACATGCATTTCCACCCTCCCGCCGCCACTTGCTGACGGCGTCACCCCTACCAACAACAAATTACATCTACACTTTACCTGATCGTGCCGCCGACACACCATTGTGCCAGATGCTCGGCATGCACACTACCGTGACGTGAACTACTGCACAGTCAGGTACTGACCTAATATAACTCTCCTCTTTGTTCAGCACCGACACCTCGGCTGTGCCTCAGGAACAGGTGAGCTTGGCCTCGTCGAAACCCAGATCGAGGATTGCAAGTACACGTCCTAGCACATCCCGTGACCCAGCGGTGTGGGTGCGCCTGCGGGCTTGGGCATTGCCATGGGCGGCGCTAAGGCCAAGGGAAAGCATCTCTTGCATCATGGCCGACATCCCATCCAACGTATCCCCATGTTCTCTTGCTATTAGCCTGTGTGTAGCGGCTGGCGCAGGAAAAGAACAATTCGCTTTTGTCGCCCACTGTGAGGCCGGCTTTCCCGCGCAGCCCCAGCGGGAGCCACAATTCTAGCCTCTCGCCTCCTGTCTTCCCGCCCTGCTTCCTTAAGTTTCCGGGTCTCGCGTGCTGGCTGGACAAATAACACTATTATACCATACTGATGCCACTGGGAGGCAGGGCAAAATTGGTTCCGCCGCTGTCTATCTCAGCATTTGGCGGTGCCCGTCAGTTGCAGCGGCGGGTGTGATCCGCCAACAGCAGGGCTTTCGCGCTTCTACCGAGTCCAGGCCGATTCTGTTAATTAGCTGGTAGGATGAGATCGTCTCAAGATTTCCGTGGGCACTATCTTACTGGGAGCCAACACCTGGAGCGTCTCAAAATTTGGGCGAATTTTGAGACGCTTCCGACGCTCAATCAGCAAGCCCGAGGCGCCTATCGTCTCCATCCTGGGTAATGACCAGAATCATGATCCTGGGCAGTGACCACAGACCAGCTCCCAGGTCCCGTAACCAGCAGACCGCCAACCTGGAATTGGAAAAGCAACTAGGGTCCTGGAACAGCATGCACCGGCGGATGAACTTCAGACGGAAACGCCCAATCCTGACCCTTTCATCAACGCGGATGCCACCATCCCAAACCGTCGATCCCCCAATTTCATCTCATCCCATCTCTATGTTGCTTGCCATTATTCCGACGCCACTCAATTCTGCCGCAACGACGACCATGTCATTTTGTTGCAATCGCCTCTCCTCCCCATCCTGGATGCTTCAGGCATCATCATTGTCCCCCTCGATGGAACTAAAAGATCACAAGATCGCTTATCCGTCCCAGGCTTCAGGACCTGCTGTGTCCCCTCATTCTCCAAAATCTTGCATCCACACCCCCCGTCATTCCACCCACAGGTGCCCGGACTAATTTACCTTTGCACGGCTAGCATTATCGTCCACTTGGAGCTCTTGGTGCCATGTTTTGGGTCTTCGTTCTTATCCAAACTCCCCTTCTTGCGCCAATTCATCCGTTCTTTTTTAATGACGTGACATGGAGGGTTTATCCTTGCGCCCTTGCTGAAATAACATTTGCCCCTCGCTTGATGTGACTTGCTCTTAGCCTCCCCATCTGCCATTGTTAGTTGTTGGAGTTTCAGTTCGAAAATTGCAGTGCTTCTCTGACCTTGTCGTTTGCGCGGTATGGCGTTTGGATGTCTGTGTGCATCTTCACGTTGACACGAGCTCCTTGTTAATACTTTTTACTCTGCGAAGCCGAGCGGCTGGTCTTCTGGTCTCTTTCTGCTGTTCATCACGTTGGGCACACACTGGCAATACTCATCCCACTCACTTGGGAGACTATCGTTGACAGTTTCTCGCATCTTCCTCAGCTGGAAGCTCACGGAGAATTCTCGTTCTGAATTGAGCAGGGGACCTAGGCTCATCTGCCCTTGATGAGTAGCCCCCTCTGAATTCTAGGCCAGGGCGTCCGCCCAAAGCCCTGCCGCCGCCAGCGCTGAACCGCACCCCTCCCCCCCCCGTTACATCTCAGTCGTCTACCCTCCCCCTTGTACAGTCCACCAGGCCCGCGAGTCGCACAAAACCCGACCGCAAGCCGCCGATCAGCTCTAATAGGTCCCAAACCGCACTTCTTGTGCACTCGACCCTTACGTCGACCACGCGCGCTCCCTCCCTCGAGTCGACCTTCGCCAGAATCCCGTCCTTCGGTCGTGGTGCCCCGCAGCTCTGCAGGTGGCCGGACTCACATCTCGACAACCACCAGCGCGGCCGCATGCTGTATCACGAAAGGTTCCAAGATCCTTGATATCCTAGTATCACCCGTGCAGCATCTGGTCCCACGCCGGTTCTTCTCGCCTGTCGCCTTCGTTAAATCTCAGCTTCACCCGCCGCTTTCTAATTATTAGAGTGCTACGCTTTATTTATTTTTTTCATTCCTTCAATTTTCCCTTCGGTTTCGACAACCGCCTGGCCGACGCCATTATCCCACAAGGCATCTGGACTTTTGCTTCTGACCACACTTTTCTGTGGTTGATGCTTACCTTCGAATCAATCCCTTCTCAGAACCCGCGAGCTGGATTTCCTTACCGGCAGGTCTCGTGGACACAATACATATAGAGTGTCTTGTCCTTTGATTCCCCCTACATCGACGGCGAGCACGGCACTGCTGCTGTCCCTGAATATTTCGTAGTCCCCTAGTGGTCATGTTGGGAGAGTCCAAGATAGGACTCTACAACATCGACTTCTTGGCTTCTTGCCCAAGCCCTCCTGCAGGCGAGTGCACGACCGTGGGCCGGCACTAGACGGTGTGCGCGACTCGGTGTCATCACTGGCGAGGAACATCCCCCTCCATGCTCCCCGCAGCACAGCTCGTTGACAGATCGCCGTCTCTCCCTTTGGGCTATCGCCGGGGCATCACAGACCCGGCGGGTTTCGCCATTGACCTGATCGGGGCACCCAAGACAGTAGGGTCAGAGGCATCTGCTCAACCTTGGGCGTATCCGTCTCCGCCCATGTCAGGGTCTCCGCCCCTCCCGCCAAAAGCAGGTCAAGAAGCCAGCGACCGCAGCCGGGCACCGCTCTCCTCCTATCCAGCAATTGTTCCGCAGGACCATCGTCCCGGCCATCCAATACACACCGGCTCGAGCGACCCACGGAGGTCATTACCAACTCCCTTATCACTCCCGAGAACGTATCCACCAGAACGACCTGGAGCAGCGTCCTACTCGTACCGCAGTCACGAGGAGCCTCTACCGCGCATTCCCTCGTTCCCGCAACAGCAACAGCAACAGCAACAGCAACTTCAAGGACCGCCACAAGGACCCCCTCAGGGACCGCCCCATGGGCATCATCACGCTTTGCCTCATGGAGCAGCTTCGCATCAATATTTGCCCTTGACGGGACCCGGCTCCCTGGCATCGTACCCATCATCAAGCAGACAACCCACTCTCGAAGCGCAGTCTTATACTTCACCGAAATCACAGCGGAAAACCAAGGGCCATGTAGCTTCTGCATGTGTTCCCTGCAAAAGAGCGCATCTTCGGTAAGTCTATCAAGTCTTGGATGAACCAAGCATCCTGGCTCCTAGTCTACCCTGGCTAACCAACGCGACGAACAGGTGTGATGGTATGTGTTTTTAACTTTGTGGCCCTCCTTCTAACAAATTTGTGCACTATCCTTTCCGTTCTCACACCCCCACACCTACAAACCCATTGCATGAGTTTCCTGTCTTGATGCTAATCCGTCGTCCAGCTCAACGGCCGTGCTCGAGATGCCTGAGTAACGGAAAGGAGGACGCCTGCGTGGATGTTCAACACAAGAAGCGAGGTCGCCCACGACTCCGAGACGACCGAGACACCCGATTTGACTCCTCGCGATTCCCAAACCCTCAAGACGTGCCACTGAGGAGACCTTTAAGTATTCACCCAATAGGCGCTGCCGGGCCTTCAGGGTACGATGACCCCCTCCGCCGCACTCAGTCGAGCCGAATTCTAAAATCTCAACCAAGCGAATCTAGGGGACCCAGGTATCTGGACAGAGCTTCTGGGGCCGATGCCAACATATACGCCGCACAGCCTCCGGCAGGCACAAGACTGGCCGAGCCCGTTGCGTACTTGACAATGGAGCTGGAACTCTCCAAGGTGTCGCCAACGTTCCTAGATGCACTGGGAGGAGCCAACATCGTGGGACGGAAGCTCACCGAAGTCTGCGCGGTAGGCGAGCTAGAAAAAGTGCTCTTGATTCGAAACCAGTTATTGGCAGAACAAAAGAGAAGGGAACCCAATTATCTACCGCCGATAATGGGCAGGGGAGACCAAGTTATACAGGGACTCGGCTTTTCAATGGAAGAGGTGGCCCGTTTCCAGCTTGATCACCAAGAATACCTGACATTGGTCATGGGAGACGGACACACAAGGACGTTTCCCCTGAGAATTGGCCTGGCGAAGGAAGGGTCATACTACTTCGTGGTGGTTGGGCTAAGTCTACCGCCCCGATATGCATATCCCTCACCATCGCCTCATGCTCGCGACGTGCCTTCGCCGTACCATACCCAACCCTCCCCAGTGCAACAACCTCCTGGCTACGTACAGTTTGCGCATACCCCTGTGTCTGCCACGTTCGATCCTATTCGGCATCGTTTCGGCGAAGGCAGTCAGCCGCGACCATCCTCAGGCTTACTTCAGAGCCCCGGCACCCCTTCCGCGGCCTACTCTCTGTACCCGGGCTCTCCCGGCCGAGCCGAGTATGCAGGACTGTCGCCATACCAAATGGGTCGTAACGACGGCCCGTCTGCCGTACGGGCTCCTCCGCCCACGGGGGCGTTCCAGCTTCCCCCGATCAGAGCCCAACCCGAAAGGGGTCCTGGCGAGGGGGAATCTCGTCGGTCTAGTCGAGTTCACATCGGGGGCTTGCTCGACAATACCCAAGGGCCCGAAGGATCGAGATAGGCCGAAGGACATGATTGGAAGTTGAATTGGTGTAGTTCTGGTGGAAGCCAGGACGAGCAGCATGTTCTGCCCACGTCACGGGACGCACCCCTGGTGCTTGCGCTGTTGATTCTCCGTTTTCATCCGCTTTTGGGTCTTTCTTCTTCTCTTCCACACCCCCCCCCCCCTGTGGTCTTTCTTCTGCAAAAAGACGAGCGAAGGGGCCCAAAAGGCTGCTGCGTATCCACGGCGTTGCCCATTGGTGATTTATGGGGATCTCTTTGGTGCTCAGGCACGTGGATATCCTTGGTTTCCTATTTGGCTACTCAATGAGGCATGATTTTGTCGCCTTGACAGGTGTGTAAGATGATATAGTCCATGGCGATGGACGCAGGGTGGGAGCGGTGCAAAAGTCAGCAGCTGATATCATGTACTTGTCCCGTTAGCCGGCTTTGCATTTTCCCTTGTTCTTATTCCTGGTGTCCTTCTTCATCCTGCCTTTCTTCTTCGTCTTCTTCTTTTATTGACGCGGGGTTCTCATGATACCTTTTTATACCATCCATTTCCTTTTTGCCAAGTAGCTTTTTCCGGTTTAGTTTCTTGTTGCTTCGTCTTTTTCAATCATCCGGTTCCCTTGATTCGGGTTTATTTTGAAACTCTGTTTCTTCTTCCATGGAGTTGCAGATCTTGATCGTTATGCTTTTGCTGTGGTCTTCTTTTGGGACTTATCTTTCGATGCTCGCTTACTTGGCACTACACCTTGTCTAATTCTTGCTGTACACATTGGAACCATTTCCCTTTGCTTCTATTTCTTATCCTTCTAGTACACTACTTAGCTTTTCCCCCCTTCTCTTCTCGAAAGACAGCGATGCGGCGTCTATAGTCACGAGACCTGATGATAGCGATTGACAGGCAATAGAGGCGGCTGCTGTGTGGTTGGAATAATTCAGTACCATACTTTGCAGCAAGCGACGTGTCCATTGTTTCTTACCCAATTGCTCTGGTGACTAAGGAGCGATGTATGTGCTCGTGCTTGGCGAGGGGGAGGGGGGGTTTGCAGCATGCAAAAGCAGTGATGACGGCTAGACAAGATTGCTGGTAAACATACGACGCCGCTGGTTGGGGGCCAAAAAGCCGGCCTAGCAGCTCGGCGGCGCTGCAGCCCGACGCACCAACGCACAACGGCTCGGTACAACGCGATGGGTGGCAGATTTTCTTTGGGGGAGGGGGGTTTCGCACATGGCAAACCACCTTGATTAGGTTCCCGTATTTAAAATGGGGCTCGGCAAGCGAACCGACCCGGGGCGATACGACAGGTCGAGGAGCACCAACTAAATCACAGTCAGGTGGGGACCTCGGGGGACCAATCTCCTCCACGTGCAGCGCGCTGTCGAACCCACTCGCCCATTTGGGCAATGAGGGGAAAAATGCACCTCTGCTTTCAGGAGCGTCGACCTACCCTAAAGCACATGGTGGATGATGGCTCAAGCTTTACAAGCAAGGCGAGTTTGGATGTTCCACGCCAGCTCGTTGCTTTTCTGACACGGCGATAACGATATGCCCTGGAGAGATTGTACCCTTGGACATATCCCGTGTTCAAGTCCTCTTCTGTTTTTGTTTTCCTTTTTCCTTTTCTTGCCCATCTCTCTCGCTCGCATAGACAACAAGCCGCGCGCCCAACTATGATTTGATTGCGTCTTCATGCTTCACCGTGCATGACGGCGGATAACGACACCAACACGCAGGGATCGGCGGCCTGTCGGCATGAATTTGACGAAAAAGTTTGACTGCTAGACCGATCGAGACCTTGCTATAGCAGTGCTGCTATGCGCGTACTAATGTGTCGAGGGGAGCGATATAGTTGGCGTCTACAGCGACAACAATGTTGGGGTATAAGTGCAGCTACTCCCCCTTGAGACACTCGGGCGAGCTGAAAGGTTAGCGTTTGATCGGACTCTGCGACCAGAATCTTGTCCGTTGTCGAGACGCAGTCTACGTGGTCCAGGCCGGAGTATACCTTTCTCCTAATCCTTTGTTGACCCTCCCCCTCACTCCTATTCTTATATCGATACACCATCACCATGCCCCTTTTCAGCAAGTCCAGCCACCCCGTCGACTCCGCCGACCCCAACCACGGCGGCGAGAAGCCGCTCTCCGAGCCCCGGCCGGGCACATCCGGCACCGAGGCGCTGCTCGTCAGCAACCGGCGCCAGGCCTCGCACCAGTTCCAGCGGGCGCAGCGCGTCGAGCGGGCGTACCGGGCCAGGAAGCGGGCGACGGCCGCCCGCCGGGACTACCAGGTCGCGAGGGACCACTTCAAGGAGGCGCTGCGCCACATGAGGGAGGGGCTCGTCGTCGTCGGCCGCTGCGCCAGGGCGCTGCCGTACGTCGTGGGCGAGAAGAAGAGGCAGCGCGCGCTGGCGAGGAAGAAGAGGTTGGAGGAGAAGTTGGCGAGGGAGACGGGAGAAGAGGAACGGGAAAGGGAGGATGGCGAGGAGGATGGTGAGGAAGAGAGACCGGAAAGAGCGGGATAAGTCTTGCTTTGTCTTCCTGCAGCCGGGCCGGTGCCTGACCCCTTTCCGAGTCTTGAGCGGGAACTGGGTACTTGGGCTCTCGACAACGCTGCCTCCTCATACAAGCCGACGAACAGTTTCAATTCCTTGTGCGAAGCATACAGCGCTTTTTCATTTCACTTCGTTTTCTTTCCACTTTATTGAACCCCCCTCGCCCTTCGTCTTTCTCCCCGCTTCCCATTCTTTACTCGCTCATTCTCGAGACAACAAGTCCACCATTTTCAAAGATTTCCTTTGTTCTCATACCAACTTTACCGAGCCGCCCAATGCTCCGGAGAGTTAATCGACGCACAAGATTCAACGATGTAACGAGTTCATGAGGATCATGGTATACCCTCCTACTTCCGGACTATTCTGCTGTACGCTGGGACGAGGCTGGAAAGGTCGTTTCTGGGATCCTCTCTGTTACACTGTTGATGCAATGTTCGCTTTTGGCTCTACTCGTTTTCTTATATTGCTTACGTATGGCACTATGTCATTAAAACAGCTCTTGCTCTTCTCACTTTGAAGTGAACATGGGGCCCGTAATATACATCAATTCATCACGTGTAGTAGACCCACGAACTATGAAGCAAGACCTTTTGCCTTTCACGTCTTTTTCTTGAGATCCCCTTGCGCATCTAAGTCATCACAGATACAGCGAGAGATAAAAAAAAAAAAGACCCCGTGCCAACATGCCATGGCAGGAACCCATCTCCAACTGAGAATGACCTCACTGGGCCTTCTTGGCAAACTCAACCCGCAGAATAAGATGCTTGAAACCGAAACCGTCCATCTTATTGCAGGCCTTGACCGCATCGTTTCGATCTGCGAAGCTGATGAAAGCAAAGCCCTTTGCCATGCCTGTCTCCCTGTCCTTCGCGAGGAAAACCCTGGTGACACGGCCGAAGCGCTCGAACATGTCGCGGAGCTCACCCTCTTCTGCCATCTCGGAAACCTAAATCGCAACGACGTCAGCAACAGCGACTCCAAAGCCATGATTAGGCTTGGGCAGTTTAGGCGGCATGTTCTTACGTTTGTGACACGCAGGGTGGCGAGATCATCTCTCTCGCCGTATTTGGATCCGCCCATGCGGTCCCCGGCAGCGCCCGCTGCCCCCCTGTCACCACGCAGTGCTGGTGGTACGTAGGATCCCTTCTTGCCTGCAGCACCGGCAGGACCGGCGGCGGCACCGCCAGTGAACGCCGGGTCCTCCAGGCCAGAGCCCGTGTCGGCCGCGCCGGCCTCGCCCACAGGGGCCATGGTGTCCTTGTAGGGACATCTGGCGGTGAAATGCTCGCCGTTGCAGATACGGCACTTGACCTGCTTGTCCTTGAGCTTGTCCTTCATGGCCTGGGCATTGGGGTCGGCCGTCTCGTCCTTGGCGTCTTTGCGCCAGTTGACGCTTGGTCGGAAGATGATGTTCTCGCCGACCGAGGTGGTGTCCGGGGCCGGGCCGTTGGGGTCCTTGGCGCTGAGGCCGAACTTGCCCCAGGTCTTGCGGTCGGCGACGCGCGGGTTGACCGTCTCGGTGTGCGTGGTGTAGCGGATGCGGCGCGTCGTCTTGACCTTTTGGCCCTGGTCGTTGTAGCGGAAGAGGATGATGGTCTTGGTGCCGTCCTTGTTGGAAATGGTCTGTGGGGGTGGGAGGTCGGTGGACGGCTCCTCGATGTCATCGTCGTCGGCCCAGTCCCTGTGGTTGCGTAAATGGTGGGGTTAGCGATTTTCAAGACGACGAAAAGAGGCCATGAGGGCGCAAGCGGAGGGGGGGGGGGCGTCTTCGAGCGGCGGGGTCGACTAACCTGGGCTTGTTCTCTGTTAGAGCAGCCATGATGGAGGTGTGTATGAACTCGACGCAGACGAGGTAGTCACAGGAAGAGCTGAGGCAGAGCGAGGGAGCGGGCTGCAGAGGTCGGTCGTGATGGTGGAGTTTCAACGGGATATCTGAATTTGTCACTTTTTCGTGGTGGGATGCGGATAAAGCGAGCGTGGGGCAGGATGGTGCTAAGCCACAAGCTTCACAGATGTGGCTAGTGGACACGGATAACTGTCTTCACGTGATTCTTTGGGCTTTCAAATGAGCGGCCTCTTGTGGCGTTCTCTGTACTGCGCCGGTACAACAGGGTTTGGCATCGTCCATGACTCCTTGGGAACGCCAAGAAGACGACAGAGTGCCAAATATGACCAAGGTGCAGAGATCTAACATCGATTCTACATCTAGCCATATTGATGTCCGAGGTGATTGTTGCCTCCTCTGAGCCTTTGGGCTATTGGCTGATTGGTACCTGGTTGGAGGCCTGCCGGAATACCTCAGTAGTACGGGTGTAGGCCGTCAGCGTCATTTCTCCGCATGCTCAACCAATCGAGTGCACGACATATATATTGACCAGTATGTGATTCATTGCATTTGATGGCGACTGCAGTCGTTTGGTCGGTCGGTGACTATCCCGTTTCGGCAGCCTTCCACCAGAGACACAGATTCCAAAGCATCACTCATCGCCCTCGCGGCCAAGTCGCTGCGTGGCGTGGCGCAGCAGGTCTCTCTTTCGTCGGCGTGACCTCGCCGTCCGCGTAATGGCCCGGGCTAAAATCCACCCAAGCCCGGCGGGGCGGGTCCTAGAGGCAAGGGCGAGACAGCAATGGTTTTGGGCCACATGCTGTGAACATATATCACATGCCTTGGCCCGTCTCTTGGCGCAACTTTCATTTCTTGTCCCATCTCTTTGTTCTTTCTTTTTAATCCAATACCCCCTCCGCTAACGGTTTGTCCTTGACCTTGTTTTCCCGCGAAGAGAATAGTCAAGTCGACAAACGGTTTCGGCCGGTTCGCGTTATCCTTCTTACACGGACAGTCGCAAACCACATAACTCGACTACTTTTTTCCCTCCCTGCACCTTCAACCCCCAAACTACCGAACAAGAGCACCCATCGTCATGTCGGGCAAGCAAGACCATCCTCCGCCTTATGGTGCGCCACCTAATGCTCCCCAACCGGTGTACGGCTCCGGCCCGTCGCCATATGCGGACCATCAGCAGCAGCCGTACTACCAGCCCGGTCCTCAGATGGGATACTACGATCAGCAGCAAGGAACCCAGGGATACTACAACCAGCAGCAGGGCCCGTTTCCCGCCGGTCACGGTCCGTATCCGCCCCCGGGCGGCCCCTACGGTCAACCACCCATGGGATACATGCCCCAGCAGCGGGAGCGCAGAGGACCTGGCCTCTGCGAGGGTCTGCTGGCTGGTTTGGCGTGCTGCTGCTGCTTGGACCTCCTGTTCTAAGCGTCACATTGCACCGCATCGCATCATACTCGATTCGCGCAGTCGGGACTGTCAAATTTGAACCAACGAGGAGGAAAATTATCACTGTTCCCAATCGGAAAGGGTTGCTTGTATGAGGGTGGGATGAGTTTCCGGATGCAGAGATCGACGTGCCATTTCCCTTTTCAGCAGTCCCGGTCTGGAGTTGGTGGCGTCTTTCTTTTTCTCAGCGCGCGAAGGCATGCGTGTCATTGACAAGCGCACCTTGGTCAATTTTTCTGTTTCCGGCCATATCATAGTACTTGATATGAATACACCAATAAAAACACTTGTTGCATCTCACATTATGTGCGAAGGTCACCCAGAACTGTATCAAATTATGTCCAATACACGATCGCCTAGGTAATATTGACGTTTGATATCTGTCCGTTTATTTATCATTGCTATTTTAGCTAGTCCTCCCACGCCTGGGTAGAGAGGAAAGAAAAGTGTCTCCCAATGCCGCGTGTGCCGTGCACCGCCCTGTTCCGACGGAGAATTTACCCCTTGGCACCCGGCACGATCCTGCCGCGTGTCGTCGAAGGCGGAGTCGTCGTCGTTGTTCGCTTACACCACATTTACCTCCTTGGGGGGTTTCCCTATCTAATCGTGGAACAGAACCACGTCCTAGCCATTGTAATCATAGAAACATATCTGGTGCTAGGTTGCAGAGGGTTGCTAGCCTACTAAGTTGGCCCAATCCGAAAAGATTCATTCATGTCTACAGGCATTTGGCTGAGCATCCGTTGAAAACATGATGAGATGTGTTTGCATTTTTCTGGAAAAGATGTAGTTGGACAGCAAGCGCTTACAGGGACTCTGGGGGGGGGGATAAGAATGATCACAAAGCAGACAGAGACGGGATTGCTGCTGATTATAGCGATGCACATAGGCAATGTAGAACCCGCCTCTCTAGGATCATCCACTTGGACATCATTATGACTAGTTTCTTTGTGATAGCGATACATACATGCCAGTGTTTCGAGTCTCTCAATCATTCTTATCATCTGCATAGCCTTTATTGATACAACAAGCTATGCATGACAAACAAAATGGTTCGCGTTGAAGGATGCGTACTGCGTAGGACCATGCAATGGTGACTGGGCGTGCCTTTTGGTTTGATTTTTAATGAGTGAAACACGGCATGGAATCGATTTCGACATACTACAGACTATGTAGTAAATACCGTTAGTCGACTGGAAGCCTGAGCAGCTGCATTTGAGAGCGAGTTAAACGCCATTACGCAAAACACCCAAGGTTGATGCACCACAATGGTGATGCCTCCTTCCGCAAGCACCCACGTGACGGCTCCGGGGACGTTTCAACACGATTGAGTCAAAGGCCACTGAAGACCCTGTATGGAGCCATAGGGCGGAAGTCTTATTGTAAGATCCTGGTACCTCTAACGCTGCTACATATCCCCGTGGAATTTGAAGTGGAAACTCGGGTTCGCCCTAAAGCGAGGATGCGGGCCTCCTCAATGCCGTCATCGGGACTTTCATTTAATGACTGGAAATTGTGTTTGGCTAATACTGGCTCTCATCACGATCTTGTCTACGAACAATGATGCATCCCAATGACACGCCCGAGATCACACTTAAGTGCTGCTGGTACCCTTTGATGAGACAGTGGTGGCAACCCGTGACCAGAAAGAATCTTCCCACTTTTGTGCAATACAGCATTTCATCCGGCTCGGACACTTTCACTAATTCGGTCCTTCTTTGGTAATTCGTAGTCAGAACACGAGTAATAGCTACTACATTCCAATTTGAAATGATAAAACCGAGCACGCTGGGGAGAGGCCACAGAGAGATCTTTTCTGCTATGCTGCAACTCTATGATTTTTAGAGAACTCTTAACCATACGGACAATGGCAGCTGAAGCAGTCATTTTGTGCTAAGATAATCGCGTTCGGGCTAGATAGCCAAGGAGGCACGATACGTAGATCATTCGGTTGGTTGAAGATCTTTGGGAACGGAGGGGTCACCTGGTCTCACACTGCCACCACATAGCAACCAATGAAAATGGCAGCAAGATTAGCAGTATGGGGTTTATTCGATTCCGCATCTTCGTACGGACTGTACCGGCCGTTTGTAGATCGGGTCGTGGTGGGGTACATTGGCTTTTACGTCAACCACTCTCGGTTCCTGGCAACCGTCATGCATCCAAGACATTGCATTCTTTGGGCAAGGGGAACATAACATATGCTCTCAATTATGCCACAGACGCCCGAAAATACCAGAACCCGATGATAGAAAGTCAACAAAGTCGCTTGGAGAGTGAGGCACATTCTTCGACTACTACCGACGCTGCACCAAGTGACAGGGTTGCGATGCAACATGAAAGGCATCATCTTGGTTCTGGACCCCAAGCATCGATATCTACGTCACATGCATATTCCTCCATTATATTCCAGCCCATCTTCCCCACTAATTACATCCGCGATTCACCTTAGGCTCGTGGCAGGGGATCGCACTTAACAGGGTACTTCCAAGATTTGTCCCTGGACATATCGTGCACGCGGACGGCAGGTGATGCTTACCAATTTGCAAACCCTCGTCGATGCAAGCAGGTCGAGCATCCGCTTCCTCGGCACAGATAGAAGCTCATTGTGAAGGTATCGCCGGCCATGTTTGGCCAGGTGTTTTACTGCCTCGGCTGGTCGGCACACACTAAAAGATATCGAACCTACTGTAGCTCATCCCACCGTTAGGCGCGGGGGTGCCCAGGGATTCCCCCGAGCGGAAAGGGCGTTTGATGGACAAACCCAATGATTGAAAGCACGGATACCTAAGAATACCTTTTAGCAGGAGCGGGAAGCAGCCGCCAGAATCACAGCGAGCGCCTAACAGTGATTGTACTGCCCTTGCGAGAGCCTGTGCTAACACGTTTGCAACCTTGTCCACGTAGCCCCCTGGTTCTGTGGCGGCGCGAATTGATTGGGAAGGGGGGCACTGACGATGAAGCAGGGCTTGGGCCAGCGTGGGAGGCCCCCTTCCCCACGCAGGGATCCGCCAAGTTTTGTGCGCTTAAGTGGCGGCCAATCAAGCCTCTGATGTCACTGTCTGCATTGTTTAGGGGCCTGTTCGTTGTGGACCGCCAATCACAACCACCCCTTGTTCGCTTCTCCCTATTGTCCAACTTTCTTTTAACTCGAGACCGCGTCAACCCGCCTCTCCGGACCATTAAGCCAGAGGCGCCACCCATATGGAACGTCCACGGTCCGCCGATTCTGTTCCTGGACTATTATCGCAATTGCTTCCCATTGCTAGAACTGGTGGCTGGCTGCATGGAGCTTTGCAACTTTCCCTGAACTCGACTGTCCTAC
This sequence comes from Stachybotrys chlorohalonatus IBT 40285, assembly GCA_000732775.1. NCBI lineage: Eukaryota > Fungi > Ascomycota > Sordariomycetes > Hypocreales > Stachybotryaceae > Stachybotrys > Stachybotrys chlorohalonatus. The sequence goes on along the minus strand of KL660108.1, from coordinate 33,102 downwards.
GTTGCTAGTCGTTTATGCTGTTTCTTTCTTTCTTTTCTTCTCTTTGACATCGTTAGATCATCTTATCGCATCGTGGCCTTGCTTCTGAGCTTCTTTCTTCTGTCGACCTCCCTGGAGTTGCGTTTCCTAAACACGCTCCCTTCCAACACCTCTACCGCCTACGCACGTCCTCCCAAACCCTCCAAGCCTTGGACATAGCCCGTCATGTCCTCAATAACCTCAGAGGACGCGACCTCTCTATCAGAGACGGCGTCGACCGTAGCATCATCCATATCATCGATAGCAAGTTCCCTCGCGAACAGTGCCGCATCAACCACGTCCCAAGCAGCACCCACGAGAACGGATCTCGGCGATGAGGCTCCTGGCGCGGGCCAGAATGACGAGGGAATAGGCATCTTGAGCTTCCTCTCTGCACTTGGTGTGGCATTAATAATTTTCTCGGTGCAAATCCTGTTATTCTTGCTTCTCCGCAACAAGCTTGCCCGTATCTTGTAAGAACTCTTCAACCCCCTTTCTTTCTGCGCTCACCGGTCGTTAATTCTTTTCTTTTTAGTAAACCGAAAACGTATCTTGTTCCCGAACGCGAGCGTACAGACCCCCCACCGAGTTCTGTCATCGCCTTATTGAAGGCTGTCATGACGTACAGTGATCGCGAAGTCATCAAGAAGTGTGGTCTGGATGCCTACTTCTTCTTACGCTATCTCAAAACACTCCTCGTTATCTTCATTCCCATTGCTGCAGTGGTGATGCCCATATTGATACCAATCAACTATGTCGATGGACGAGGACAGAATGTCGACGTGTCCGAAACCAATCGCAATAGTACACTAGAACCTAGTGGTCTGGATACTCTGGCTTGGGGCAATGTCCGGGCCGAAAACACAAGCCGCTACGGAGCTCATCTTCTCATGGCCATCCTCGTGGTCATCTGGGTCTGCACCGTCTTCTTCTTCGAATTGCGCGTGTATATCAAAGTGCGACAGGACTATCTGACAAGCGCCGAGCATCGACTGCGGGCCTCTGCTACCACTGTTCTCGTCAATAGCATCCCGACCAAATGGCTGAGCGAAGAGGCACTTTTGGGGCTCTTCGACGTATTTCCCGGCGGCGTCAGAAATGTCTGGCTCAACCGAGATCTCACCAAGCTTCTCGACAAGATCACCCAGAGAGACCGTGTGCATGCCATGCTGGAAGCGGCCGAGACGGAGCTCATCAAAGCTGCGAAAAAGGCGCACAAAAAGAAGCAGGATGCAGAAGAGAAGGCTCAGCGTAAACGAGCCAAGGCTAAATCCCTCACAAAGGAAGAGAGAACTGCCCGAGACGCCGAGGACGATGCTAGGGCCAAGGAGATGGCCAACAGTGGCCAAGGTGCCCATGCTGGGTTACATGCCCAAGTACCTCATACTGTGGCCGACGGCGTTCGGGAGTCTCAGCTTGAAGATGATCTTGAACATGGACGGACCCATGACAACCGCGAACCTGGAGGTTTTAGAATTCCAATCATTGGCGAAGGTCTTTCTAGGGTTGGCCATGGCATTAAAGGCGTTGTTAGTAAAGCCGGGAACGAAGTGGATGAGACCCTGGAAACGACGAACGGATTCATGGGAATCCAAGAGAAATATGAACCGACGCAAGGTTACCAGGATGTTCAACGACGCAAGGCTCAAATTGCAGAGAACACACAGGAGCCACCGAGGACGGCGACGACTGCGGATCGTGCATCGATCGTCTCTGCAGAGTCTTCCAAAGCTATTAAACCCGCTGGAGCTCGTTCGCCATTGGGCTGGAATAACGCAGTCCGCAAGCTGGATAACATTGAGGACATGTATGTCAAGGAAGAGACAAAGTTCTGGCAATTTTGGAAGCCGCCTTCCGGTGGCTACGCTTCCCCCGTACCGCAAGGTCCTAGTCTAGAGCCGAAGAGGAAGACCAACAAGCAGTCCAAAGAGCACATGTCGGCGTGGCAGAAATTTGTATCTGCCCTTCCTTTCTCTGGTGGTGATGAGGAGGAAACATACGAATATCCCACAGCATACAATGTCGACTACAAAGAGGACGACGTCGAAGCAGAGTGGCAGAAATACCTTAAGAAGCGCCATCGCCCGACCCGGCACCTCAACCCCTTCGGCATTTCATGGCTGACAGGTATCCCGTTTGTGACCAAGAAAGTGGACACCATCTACTGGTGCCGCGAGGAACTTGCACGTCTCAACTTGGAGATCGAAGAGGACCAGAAACACCCAGAGCGGTTTCCGCTGATGGGCTCGGCATTCATCCAATTTAACCACCAGGTAGCTGCGCACATGGCATGCCAAAGTGTTGTGCACCACATTCCCAAACAGATGGCACCTCGCATGATCGAGATAAGCCCTCGTGATGTCGTTTGGGACAACATGGCAATTCCATGGTGGCAAGAGTGGCTTCGAACCGGGTCCGTCATGGTCATAGTCATAGCCATGATTATCTTGTGGGCTATTCCCGTGGCTTGGACGGCTGCTTTGAGCCAGCTCGACGTCTTGATCCGCCAAGCCGAATGGCTATCTTTTCTCACAGCCAATGACAGTATCGAGAGCTTCGCGAGAGCCATCTCAGGTGTCTTGCCGACCATCTTCCTTGCTCTATTGCTGGCTCTGATTCCCTGGATCCTTAATCTTCTTGCGGGCATCAAGGGCGCTAAGACAGGCGCCGAGAAGACAGAGTTTGTGCAAATCTTTTACTTCGTCTTTCTCTTTATCCAGGTCTTCCTGATCGTCTCGATCGCATCGTTCTTTGCCGCCTCCTTAGACACGCTACTCGAAAACCTCGCCGATTTGCAGAATCCCTCGGCAGTTCTTGATCTGTTGGCGGAGAACCTGCCGAGAGCCGCCAACTACTTCTTCTCTTACATGATTCTTCAAGCTCTATCGACGAGCTCCGCTACTCTACTGCAGCTTGCCGCTCTCTTCTTGTGGTATGTTGTGGCCCGAATCTTCGACAGCACCGCACGGCAGAAGTGGACCAGGAATACGGATCTCAAGCAAATCAAATGGGGCAGCTTCTTCCCCGTGTACACCAATTTTGCTTGCATTGCCCTGGTCTACTGCGTCATTGCGCCCCTGATTTGCATTTTCGCAATCATCACCTTTAGCCTACTCTGGCTTGCGCAACGATACGCAATGCTCTACGTTATTCGTTTCGACAGCGACACTGGAGGAGTTCTGTACCCGAGAGCCATCAACCAAACCTTCACCGGCATCTATGTCATGGAGCTCTGCATGGCCGGCTTGTTCTTCCTTGTTCGAGATGAAAACGACAATCCTTCGTGCTGGACACATGGCGTGATCATGATTGTAGTGTTGATCTTGACCATCATTTATCAGGTGCTGCTCAACATGTCATTTGCACCTCTCTTTCGCTACCTCCCCATCACTTTTGAAGACGAGGCGGTTCTTCGAGACGAGGCGTTCCAGCGTGCGCAAGATGCCCGTTTGGGTTTATTGAACAATGCCGACGACGAGGACGACGAGGATGCGTTTGCACAAAGTACCCGGACAGAAAAGTCGCCCGTTTCGCACGACGGAGCCGATGAGATTGAACTGCGCGATATCAAGCCCCGTCGGGACGTTCTAAAGCCCATGAAGCAGATGGGTACCTGGGCAAAGGGTGGAGGCAACCAACTTCGGAAAATGGCCTTGATAGGGAATGCGTCTCAGGCAACAGAATTTCGACAATCCAGACGCCGAAGAGACCTCGAGGCTCAACGGGCGATAGGGGACGCCCTATACGGTGGTTTTCATGATGAAATAGAGGATCTCACGCCGGAAGAGAGAGACTTGTTGACCCGGCACGCATTTCAGCATTCTGCTCTGCGTGCCCGGACGCCGACGGTCTGGATACCACGGGACGATCTCGGCGTGAGCGACGATGAGATCCGGCGGACCAAAGAGTACAGCGAGCATATTTGGATTAGTAACGAGGGTACGGCGCTCGACAGCAAACTGCGCGTTGTGTATGGAAAACACCCGCCGGACTTTTCCGAGGTTGATCTGATCAACCTTTAAACACATTTGTATATAGATATGTTGATGATTTGCATTGCGGTTCGGAGTTTTCGTGGTGCCGGTATACGGCGCGCTTTCTGTTTTCTGATATCAGTCAGGAGGACCTCGTCGTGGACGGTGGCGGTCAAAGATACCCAGCTGCTAGACGTTGCAGGATGGCCGCACAAGGGATAGATCTTGAACAACTGGTGATTATCATTGTGGGAGGCAGGCAGGATACCTTCTGGAAAGGGCACATCACTTTGTCGATATACTGTTAAAATTCACTTCAACCTTGCTCGCCTTGTTCGTCAAGCCTGTGTGGCTACAGCTACTTCACGAGACGAGACGAACTTGACAGACCAAATAGGGGCTGAAATTTGCTTTATATCTACCGCTTTGAGCGACATGACTGTAGTGTTGGAATGTCTATGTATCTTGGTTCTAATTCGCGATCTTTCGCAAATAAAGGATGTGTATAGTCATCCCGAAGCAACTCCCCGAGCCGCACATAGCCGTCCGTCCGTATGACACACATTTCACCCTTTCCCTTTTCCCCAGAAGAACACCTTGTCGATAAGCGCTTTCAACCATCACTCTGAAGTAAAGAGGGGAGAATCCAGACCAAAAAGGAAACATGTCCTGGGTAACGCCCGCTAAATGAAAAACTCAGTGCCTATGGCATTCCTCTAAGGCATATCCAAAATGATAGGATGTTGAAATATTGCTATGCTGCGGCGAGGCGCTTACGTCTCTCGCTGGCCTTGGTTTCTTCCATTTCCTGGCGTAGGACGTCGTTGAAGTTATCAGCATTGTCTAGGTATAGGTGATGGCCGGCCTTGGGGATAATGACGACACGTGCACGGCCATTCTCGGCTTGCTTCTCCTCAGGAGTACCGTGCTTGAGGATCTTTGCCTTGACTCTATTGAGCTTCTCCTCTGCTGCAAACCCGCCCTTCACGTCCATCCAGTCGTGCTCGCCGTACATTAACACAACAGGGATGCCCGTTTCCTTGAGAGTTTTTCCATCGGGCCCCTGGTATGTTTTCCGACCAACGTCTTGTATCCTGTGGATGAGTGGGCGGCGGGCGTATGCACCAGCCGACAGGATGTAGCCTAGCGCGTATTCGCCACTGCCCTTTTGCTTGAAAATGGAAAAGGAGTAATCGTGGAGGATGCGAGCCTCGTCTTCAGGGAGATGATTAAACCTTCGAGAGGTCCAGCCGGAGACGACGCGAGGTCCAAGAGGCCCGCTCATGCGCACGAAACTGAATGGGGATACGTTGGAGTCCCACAGCCACACCACCCAGCCAGGTATAGGTCTTCGCGGTGTCGCTTGGGGAGGTTTGTGGTCCGCCTTAACCAGGTGAGGGTCGGGCCTGCCCTCTGTAACCGATTGCTGGTCCTGGGTAAACTCGTTCTGTACCGTCGACTGGAGTTGGTCGGGCATTGGCTCGTTGACAGCGTAGGGATCCTCGGGGATGCCCACAGGCGACGCCAGAATAAGCTTCTTTAACCGGCCAGGGTATTTAAGAGCGTAAGATACAGCAAGATAGCCGCCGAGAGAGTGTCCGAGCAGGGTGAAGCGCTCGATTTTGCGCGCCTTGCGCCACTCCTCCAGTGCATCGACGAACCAATTTTCAGCCTCGGTAACCTGGTCTTCGCGCTTTTTGGCGTGGATCTTGAAGGGTGGCCTGGAGGAGTTGCCCATGCCCAGCATGTCGAGCGCGTACAGCTTGAGCCCCGGGATACGCGTGATGGGCTCAAAGTTCTTGTAGAAGAAGCCGAGGCCTGCGCCGTAGCCGTGGACCATGACAAGCGTCTCTTCCGTTTCTTCACCGACTCGCTCCACAGACAGCTCGTTGAGAGCGCGGTTCTTACCCGAGAGCTGAACCATAGAGCTGCGCCATACCCTAGTACCATAGGGATCGGGTCCAGGCGCGCCCGGTGTAGTGATGTTTTCGGTGGTTTCCCTTAGATAGGGGACCAGGCCGAGGACCCGGCGCTCGATCATAGATGGCGTTGCGGCAGACCACCATTGATAAACGGCATCCTTGTAGCCAAGGGGGAACCATGTGGTGGACGTTTGCTGTGGCGGCGGCTTCTGTTGATGCCTGAGTTCCTCGGTCGCGTGGACATGCTCTGGCGGAGGCGTAGGCAGGGAAGCCTCCGGATTAGACATTCTGAGGAGAGACGACGAGGACGATGATGGAGAGGAGGAGAGGGAGGAAGTCGCGTGTCGAGCTCGTTGCAGGATGGAAGAGGCTTGAAGAGGTTGTGGACGGGGCATGCTGACGAACGCCGGGGCAATCGGGACACCCGGCGGGTTTTGTAGGCGGAGTTAAGGTTAAGTGACGCAAGTATGCAAATGTACAAAAAAAGCAACAAGGGCAAAGTCCGCTCCAGACGGGAAGGAAGGGACCAGAATCTCTGTTTCAGGGCAGGTACGCCTCGACGGCTGCGGTGCGAGGCGGAATTAAGGCAGTAGCCAGCTGGAGATAACCATAAGGCAGGTGTGCGGTATTTTGGATGGTCCCGAAATCCGACGCTACGTGTGCCTTCCTGCTGGCAGTGTGGCGAAGCAGGCCACGGGATTCGTCAATGACATGTAGACATAAGAATTCAATTCGAAGAGCGGTGATGGGGGGGTATTTATTCACAAATATCCATTGATATAAGTAACGAATCTGCCATCGGGCAAACACGTCCCCCTTGAATGGAATGGAATAGGCCATCTTCTGACTCGGGCCCGCTGACGGTTCCCCCAAGACCCAAGTCGCTGCTGAACGGGCCAACGTGCCAGTGCCCGTGACTGCAATTGGCGCTGCGCCGACGCGGGCCGTAGCCGCCAGCCAGCAGATTCAGGCTCCTCTGTGTGCGCTGTGCATGACCAGGAGAACTGGGTCTGTCTGCTCCGCGTGTAATCCTAATGCTCAGAGAGTTCGTGCTCGTGATGCGTCCCCTGCGTTTCGCGAAGAGCATCCTGTCCCGTCTTGGCTGTGGCTGAAGACCATCCAGGAGTCGGGATGTACTTGCTTGCAGGCGTCAGCCACATGCCCGGCTCCGAACCCCTACCTGCCATGTACAGCTACTCCGCCTCTCCTGGCGTTACCCGGAGCGACTATACTGCTATTTTCCCTCTCCAAGGTACTACTACTTCGCCATGTAACGCTGCAAGTCGTGGCAGACCGGCGCTTTGAGTAGTACTGGCTTCCGCCGGCTCTGCACGTCAGGCCGGGTTAGGTCAGCGCACCTCCGTCCACCCTTCTTCCACCCTTCCAAAGGCTGCAAGACACAATCCCTAGATCCCGCATCTCTAGCTACTAGTACCCAAGCAACCACCAGCCAATCCTTCGCACGAACGTCCTCCACCGCCTTCACCGCCCCGATCGCACCTCCAACACCGCCCGGCCTTCTTCACCGTCCCCACCTCCACCCGATCGATCAGGGCGGGGTCCAGCGTCTGGTGAAGGACTCTTTGCTGCTGCCGCCCTATTCGCTTCCCTTTGCCCTGCCATCGCTGTATGGCTGTACGTCTTCGCTGATCCGGCTGCCGTCAGCCTCGACCTGATCCCCCCCCCCCCCGGCACGCGCGCCTCAACTGTATCCGCAAGCATGGCCGATGACATCGATTCCATCGTTAAGGGCGCTCCCGTTGCGGTCCCGGACGCTCGCAAGGCCGGAGTCACGAGCCCAATCATCGCCGGCCCCAGCAAACAGGGCGACCCCCTCAACCACACGCCCAGCTCCCCCTCCATGATCTACCTCAACCTTCTGATCCTCGAGGCCTCCCTGCGTGCCCAGTACCTCGAGCTGCGGTCGAGACGGCGCCACCATACCTTTTTCTTCGTGCTCCTGAGCTTGTGGATAGCCTTCTTCGGATACAAGCTCCGCTTCGCGACCAGGGAGGATGGCGTCGGCGTCGGCGGCTCCATTTATTGGGCCGTCGAGGGCGCGCAGAAGGTCTGCTTCATGGGTGGCATAGTCACGGCTATACTGGTCTGGGCCACGGGGATATGGGAACGTGGCATCCGCTGGCCGCGACGGTGGTTCGCCATCTCGAACCGCGGCCTGCGAGGCTTCAACTGCAAGCTAGTCATCATCCGACGCCCTTGGTGGGCTGAGGCTCTTTCCACCGTGGGCTTCTTCCTCACCTACGGCCTCTTCTCGCACACCGCAAGCTCGTCTTACCGCTATGTTGAGCCGCACGTGCTCCGCGAGGTGGACAAAGAGCTGCAACTGACCGCCAACAACCACCCCAACCTGATACTACCGCAAGACAGCGAAAGCCGACGCGGCCACGAAGAGGATCTGGCCCCCGGGGGCGACTACGTCAAGCTACTTCTACTACCAAAGCCCTTCTCGGCCACGTTTAGGGAGAACTGGGAACTGTACCGCACCGAGTACTGGGAGAGGGAGAATGAGCGCCGGGCACTGCTGCGGAAAAAGGCCAAAGACCACGACAAGCAGATGGCGAAGCAGCAGTACGGCTGGCTATGGTGGCTGCCGCGGCTGCAGGTTGTCCAGCGCCGCGCCGAACCCCCCAAGATCCCGATGCCGCGGCACCTCAGCGTCGACAAGGAGCGTAAGCGCCGTAGTAGTGTGCGCCGCGGCTCCACGAGCTCGTCGAGGAGCCCTACGCCCAACCCGGACACAGACGAGCACCACTTCACCCGCAAGGCCAGCTCCTCCTCCAACGCCTCGGACAAGCGCCGCAAGAAGCGCGGCTCTGTGTCCAAGACGAAGCGGCCCGGTATGGACTCGCGGTCCGCGACGCCCGAGATTGGACCGTCGCCCCTGGCAAAGGCCAGCAGCACTATCACGTCTCTGGAGGGCACCGATGAAGGGCCACAGGCCGCCCTAGGTGTGCCGGAGGACAAGTCCGTGGTTAGCGAAGACGTCTAGCGGAAAATGTACCCGTTATCCTTAGCGAACCGCAACAATAGAATTGAAACTTTTTATCCTTTTTCCCCTTGGTTTCACACAAATGCACAACACGATAGACCGAATTCAAGGTTACACTTCACTGCTTCAAGTCATGTGTTTGTACATCCACCATGTCTATTCCAAGAGATATACAAGTGAGCGGCCCTTCAGGCCCATGTCTCGATATTCTTTTTGCATGCGCCACACTGCTGGCTACCTCCGGTATACACAGTTCATATGGACCAGCCGTTGTTACCCAACCAGATAGTCATCCCAGAACGCCGGTCATGAATAAATATAACAAGGAGAGGATATAAGGTGATGAAGAAAAGTTGGTGGCGAAGGGATGGTCCAGGTTTATCACGTTGAATAAAAGATAAAAAAGAAAAAAAGGAAGAGGGGGTTGAGGAAGTAGTTAATACACTCCAGGTAAGTTCGTCTACCGCCGCCGAGGTACCTCGTTCTCCCATGCCAGGACAATGACGGAGTCGATGGCGTCCTCGGGTGTGCCCTTGCTCAGATCGGCTTTTTTTATATATGCCTGCCACACGGCGCCTGTGTCGTCGATGGCCGCGTCGGCGAACCGCCAGACATTCTTGCGCCCCGTCCACGTCAACATGGAGCGGTCGCCCTCGTCGTCGGTGTTGACGACGTAGCGGTCCGGCAGCTGCAAGTGCGTGGCCCCGTCAGCGCCGGCGAGCTCGTCGCCCTCAGCCTGGTGCAGGCCGTCCGGGTACTCGGTAACGGATACGCCGTTGACGAGGACCCAGTTGTCGTGGAAGACGTAGCGCTGCATGAAGCAGGCCTCGCCGCAGAGGTTGGTGACGAGATGGGCGCGGCTGGCGTCGAGGTCGTGCCGGTCCTCGGCCTGGTGCAGGAGCAGCGGCTGCTGGCCCGTCTCGTAGCTGTCGACGGCGGTGCGGGCGGCGTCGTTGGGCGCATAGAAGCCCGGTAGGACGTGCATCTGCCAGTCCGTGTGCTTGGTGATGCACTCCTGCAGAAGCACGTCCCAATGCTTGGAGCGGACAGGCCCTTCCACTGCGTTGCCCCGGTTGAAGCAGGATAGCCGGGGGATCTGCGTCAAAGACGACCTGGTCAGGAAGACAGCGCCGCCTCCTGCCGTGGTGATGGTGTTGCCGTCTTCTTGGTCGGCCTGCCAATCCTGCTGCTCGCTCGGGACGCCAATGTACAGCGGGGTGGCTGTGTTGTACGAGTACAGGCGGTCGAGCAGATAGGAGAGGCTTGGGAAGAATATGGTGTCTTCGATCAGGCCGAACCAGATCTTCTTCTGCCCGTTGGCTTCGAGATTGGCGCTAAAGGTCTTGAGAATCCTGGCCAGCTCGTAGTACCTGCGCGCCATGGACATGGGCTCCTCGGTGGTGGTGACATATGCGTCCATGCCGACGGCCTGCAGCTGCTGGTCGATCTCGTCCACCTGGGCGTCGTTGGCCTGGTCCAGCATGATGACCATGCTGGCGCCGTTGGTGGCCTCGCGGCCGTTTGTCAGCCATCGCGTCCAAGCCTGGATGAGTGCGCCATCTTGGGCCATGATGCGCGCGTAGGTGGTGGAGACGCCGAACAGAAAGTCGGACGCGTCGACTTGGCCCGCCAGAGGGCTGCTAGAGACAGGCAGTTCCATTCTGCCCGAGGCGTGAACATGCTTGGTGATGGGATGCTGGACGTCGATGATCTTGGGCTCTTGCGACTTGAAGTTGAGCTGCACGTTGGTCATGGACTTGCGCGGGGTGGATTCTTCTGAATACTGAACCCTCCAGGCCAACCACGACGTCTCGTTGGTCAATTTACATTCATTGGCTATCCTGAAGAGATAGCGCTCTTCGGATGTGAGGTGGCCTGCGGCTGGCAGCTTGACATGGACGGCTGCCGGCTGAAACTGGCGGCGCTCCGACAGCCTTGTCAAATGAATGATCATGCCCACAACCGCCGCCACCAACAGAATCTGCAGCAGTTTGGACATGGAAGACGGCGGCCCTCGGGACAGAATCATCCTGGACATGCGCATGCACGGCTTGCTGGGGCGCGACAGCCTTCACCTGGACGGGCTAGAGTAGACGGGAGAGAAAGGGGAGTGACGGCTCTTGCGGGCGTGGTGAAGACGAGGGTGATGCCACGAGACGAAGCGCGATGAAGATGATAATTCAGACCGCCATGTCGCTTGCTTGGCCGCCTAGGTCGTCGTCGTTTTGCTGTCGAAGTCGTAGTGGTCGTGGTTGCAGGTGTGAGGGGACGAGATAGGAGTAGTAGGTTGTCTGTGCTTGTTTGAGACGAGGACGGGATGCTGGCGAAACATGTGACGCAATTAACCTTTTTTATTTCTTTGAAACCCAGAGCAGAATGGATGGGTGGGGGGGGGAAGGAACAAAGGTTTAATAAAAGAGGCCGGCAAGCCAAAAGGGAAAAGGGAAAGGGAAAGGGAAAGGGCCATGAGATGGGAAATGAGATAAGACGCACATACAAGCCATGGCTGGACCGGTCCAAGATGTCAATCTTACGGGTAAGGTAGGGTCATCCCCCAGGGCATCCACCAGCACCTAACGACCTAGCAATGGTCGACAAACGACGAGAGCAGCTCCAGCAAGCCCCTCTCCCCTTGTCGCTGGAGCCGAACAAAGCGTATTGCGTAAATGGACGGCCATGGTCGTACGTGCCATCATAGTGTGCCCAGTAGCTACAGTAGCTGCGCGCCAGGGTGTCAAAGCAAGCATTGTCTAGCTTCCGTGGTTCGGTCTCGTCTTGTCTGGCCTCGGCACCTTCTTGTTTCAAGCGCCGCTATGGTAGCCTGCAGTAATTATTAGCTGCGCCGATCGCTCTTTGCGAATCCTTCATTCATTCATTCAATAATCAATGAGGTACGGATAGTCAATCAACAACTAGCCAGTCAGTCAGCCAGTCAGCCAGTCAAGAACGCGCTCGACATGAAACTCGGCGTGGGGAGGGGGGAAGGAGGGGATCTTCGGCTGCCAGCACCCACTGTCCACATCCAACCCCTGGCATCATCACCCCAACATCAAGCCACAACCCTGTGGTCCGGCAGCTTAGCCAGGGGGGCCAACAGTGGGCGATCACTTTATCTCCCACAGGCCCAATCAAACCACCCCCACGATCGTCGTCTTCTGTTGATTCGTAGGGCGGTGCGTTGCTTCTGCTCAAACACACACGGTACCCTCGAGTGGATTCTGCTGCATCTGCATCTGCATCTGCATCTGCAATCTGCAACTGCTCGACTCCGCGCAGCCTTGTTCCGACCCGGAGATGCTGCTCCCACCGTGTCCGCCCAAGGTGGCCGTGGGTCGTTTCATCCGTCTGGATTGAACCCACCGAGACACTTCCCCCGTAACAAGCTTTGTTTGCGGTAAGAGATGAGCCGAGTCTTATAGGCTATAACACATGCAGTGAGTAGCAACTGACAGTTTGTCATCATACACGCATTGAACCGCTATGGGCTCGTTTGCAAGAATCGTCATGAGCAACAAAGAGAAGAAAAACTTGAAACAAGTTTTGTAGTACATGACTACGGATGTCAAACAGCTGCCGACCAAACATTAGTACCTGAGAATCTCATTACACGCATCCTTCTGTCCTTTCGTCCGCCTTTGTACCCCTTCAACTTCATCTGGCAGAGAAAAACAGGCCAGCAAACGCCACTGTGATAGCTGATGGTGACATGATAAGACCGAGATGGGCGTATCTTCCGCCATGACAAAAACGACCCACATTATGAGTATGGCTCACGGCAAGCCCCCTCCTATGATTATTTTCATAAAAAGAAATTCCCTTTATCCGTGTCCGTTGCATATACACTTCCCGAGGTACGTCATCCTGCAAAGCTGACGTCGGGCTGTTCGGGTTCGAGTACGACATGTTCGATTCTAAAGACTGAAACCTCCGTCTCCATGCTGCTACCCTGTCGAGGACAGGCGCTTGCTTCCCCGATTTTGCTGCTTGGACAGCTGTCGGCTTGTTGCAGCCTGCGGCTGATGGTTTCGGGAGGTATACGAGGCTGGCATGTTGGCAGTGACGGTCGTCTTTGATTCCTGGTACTGGTGGAAGCACCTTGCCAGCACCTGGTCGATCGTCTGGTCTGCCGGGACCATGCGGCTTTCGAGAAGCTCCTTGATGTTGTCCTGCAGCAGTTCGAACTCGAGCATGTTGAATTTGTGTCGGTCCGGCAACCCACTGTTGTGCACCAAGGCCAGCAGTCCGGCGATGATTGTGTTGCCAGCTCCGAGGATCGTGATGGGCGTACCCTGTCGTAGCGATAGCGACCCGAGGGCTGTCAGCGCCGCTCCGACGAAGAGCTGCAGGATCATCATGGTCCAGCGCAGGATACTAATCGTATGGAACATGTACAAATATTTGACCCGATGATAGACAACGTCTCTGTAGAGACCGGGAGGCATGCCGGCCGGGGGCCACCACGCTGATCCTTGACGGACGATGCCGCCATCCTCATTGTCGTAGACGCCGCCCAATCCGTGGGCAAGAATGGACCACTCGGAAGGCGTCAAGAATCTGTGCCGGGGAATGTCGCTTTGTTCGAGCTCTTCCGAACTAGTGGCACTTACACGGTCGAGCCTGGACTCATTGTCTGTCCTGAGCTCCCTGCCGTTGGATGGCAATGGGAATAGGATGGACGTGTCTGTTGATTTGGGAACCTGGGACATGTTGGCAGGCCGAGATGGTCGTGGATTTGTGTTATGGGCTGAAAGGAACTTCGGGCGTTCGGCACGCTATGGTTTTCTCAAAGAGTGCGGCAAGAAGAGAGCAGAAGAAGAGAACAAAATGGCATTCGCACACCTGGCACAGGCCGGTCATGAATGCAACAAGAGACCAAAAGATGAGGCCAACAAAATTGGTTGTTCGATACACCCAACTAACCCCAACTGTTGGTTCTGGCCTAGGGGAAAGCAGGCGAGAACATGGCCTCCTTTAAGCGAAGGCTGCAGCATCGCGGCCGGCGCAGCTGAGTCAGATGGAGTGGTGTAGGCTGATGAAGAAGGAACATTGCATCGTCAGGGCCAGGCACGGATGAGCTCTGCTTGCTTAAGTTGAGGCTGAATGGACGAGATATGTTGGCAGGTTGGCGGGAACTTCTTTCCACATAACACAAGAAGGCAAGTTGCACCCACGAGACCCCAGTACTTTGGGTGCACGGCCGTCCTCGTGATTCAGGCTTCATGTTACCCGTATCTGTCGTGGCCAGCACTGCTACTCATGCAGGTCGTTGCGCTGCTTGTTGACAGATGCAGGTACGTGCCAGGAATGGCAGGAGGGCAAAATGAGCTAAGTATCATGGTGGTTGCATGGCACTTGGGGGCCAAGTGCCGAAGCCGACATCACAAGGCTCGGACAGTCTCGAAAGGGTTACTGGGCTACGGGCCATACCAGGACTATGTAAGGCCATGAGCGGTCACGGTTTACAGCAGGCCGTCGTCCTACACACTGGATGCAAGTTGGTTATGGCAGACTCTTGGAAAGGTTGGTTCGCGAACCTGTAACATGCCTTTATTTTTAGATAGGCGCCCTGGCCCGACAAGGTATAAATCACGCAGAGAAGTTGTAACCAGCCAGTCAATCTGTCAGCAAGTCTCATCAGGATGAGCAACGTACAGGCGACCAACCGAGTTACCTACCTTGCTACCTTGCCTTTGAGCAACTGTGACAAATCACATCCAAGGGGTTTGATAAACATCTCAAGCTTTGGGAATCTGGTAGTGACAGTTCGCTACGCATGCCATTGCCAACAGATACCAATACCAAGCATACAGTCAGTGGCAGTTTTAGATAGGAAACCGAGGTGCTGAGGACTATGGTGGTGTTTATTAGGTATGGGTGTGACGTTGGCCTTCACCGCCTCCGTAGATTGGCTGGCAGAATCTCCAATTCAGAAGGGACCCACGCGAAAAAAGTTCCCAAAACGTGATGGGATATCAAACACTCTTCTTACCTTTCGGCCCTATCATCTTTTGCTTCGTCCGTAGCCAATCGCCCTTGTAATCAGTCGCTCGATGCGAATGCGTCAGAATCACTGGACCCTTAGACTAACTCACACCAAGATAATATGCAGATCAATTCTTGCGTCCAAGACTTTTAGCGAAACCTTCCGGTCAAGAAGGCACGAAGCCTTGCGCCAAGTGACGATCCGCCCGATATCTACCACTGCCACCATGTCTGCCCCGACAGTCCCGGTTGATATTGTGAGGAAGGACGGATCGGACTATCGAGCTATAAAAGAGGGCAAGGCTACCATCCTCGTCCCTCATGGTGCGAAAATCGGGGAGGATCGCAAGGAGGTCCAGCAAGTCTTTTACAACCCAATACAGCAATACAACCGAGATCTGTCCGTTCTCGCCATCAAGACCTACGGGGAACAACGCTCCGAGGAGAGGGAACAGGCGCGCCGGCTGCGGAACCAAAAGTTGGCGCTCAAAAATGCGAAGAAGAGGAAGCGCGAGCATGAGCCCACTCCTGATGAACTGCCAGCCGAACTAGGACCCAAGGTGGAAGTCACTAATGCGCCCGAGGAGCCCCGGGTCCAGGATTCTTCCAAAGCTACGCATCCTTTCAAGATCTTTGACGCCCTGTCGGCCTCTGGGCTACGAGCCCTTCGGTATGCGCACGAGCTACCCTTTGTCACCGAGGTCGTCGCAAACGATTTGTCCGAATCTGCTGCCAAGACGATCCAGTTCAACGTGGCGCACAACGGCTTGGAGGACAAGATCAAGGTGACAAACGAGGACGCGCTGGCATATCTCTATCGCAATATTGCCGACGGACTCTCGAAGCGAGATAGACGCGGCGAGCCCATCAAAGGGAACCAGTTCGATGTTATAGATCTCGACCCATACGGCACTGCCGCGCCATTTTTCGACGCAGCTGTTCAGGCAGTCCGACAGGACGGAGGTCTTCTGTGCATCACGTGTACAGACAGTGCCTTGTGGGCTGGCCACAGCTACTGCGAGAAGACCTTCGCCCTGTACGGCGGTATTCCCGTTCACGGCGGGTTTACCCATGAAGCTGGCCTGCGCCTCATTCTGAATGCCGTGGCTACCTCGGCCGCCCGTTACGGCCTGACCATAGAGCCGCAGTTGTCCTTGTCTATTGACTTTTATACGAAATTGTTCGTTAAAGTCACCAAGTCGCAGCACGCTGTCAAGTTCCTTGCTGCCAAGACAATGCTGCTCTACAATTGCGATGCGGGTTGTGGATCGTGGTACACACAGCCTTTGATGAAAGCCAAAGAGACGCCGAATAAAAACGGGACTGGCACCTTTTTCAAACATGTCATGGCCCAAGGCCCTGGATCTGATCGAAAGTGTGACCACTGCGGGTGGAGAATGCACATCAACGGCCCCATGTATGCAGGGCACATACACTCACAAGACTTCGTCAAAAGGATGCTCAAGCAGATTCCCGAAGCAGACCCCGCTACGTACGGGACGCTGAAGAGGCTCGAAGGTATGCTGCAGACTGTTCTTGACGAGTATATCCCGTCGCAAGAACAGCAGGAGCATGGGGAGCCGCTCGAAGGAGACCTTGCACTGGCGGAGTGTGACAGGACTCCCTTCTACATCCATCCATCCAGACTTGCAAAAACACTGGCATGCCCGATCCCGCCCTTCAATACCCTCCGGGGAGCCATCTTACATCTCGGGTACCAGGCGGGGCGAAGCCATTGCAGCCCTGGAAGCATCAAGACGGATGCACCGTGGTCCGTAATCTGGCACATCATGACGGAATGGATCCGGCAGAAGGCCCCCCTCAAGCCGGGGAGGGTGAAGCCGTCGCTGGCGCGGTGGAAGATTCTCAACGATGCAGGTCTCATTCCGGAACATGAAGCGGACGAAGAGAATGAGAAAGCAGAAGAGGGGGAGAAGAAGGATCAAGTGGAAGAAGAAGGCGATCAAGTCATGGAGCATGGGCTTGACGAGAGCACCGGGGCCAAAAGTAATGAGGCTAACGGCAACGAGGCCAGTGACACGTACCCAAGCCTAGCCTCGAAGCTCCTGTTCAACTCGGAGCTGGAACATAAAGGGCGCCTTTCTAAGGGCCCAAAGATTTCGCGGTATCAACAGAATCCGACAGCGAATTGGGGCCCCTTGACCAAGGCCAGCAGGCATTAGTAACTATGAGAGGTTGCCAGATAACATGCTTCAGTACCTACCTACTTATGCTTCCCTTCCGTTTGTCCTGCTGCTGCAACTTGGCTCAGCATCAAAAGCGGGCATTAGGCGTTACGTTTTGTACGACCCACCCAAGCACCTACTCGCACTGGCTTTGTCATGTGAACCCTGTCATCTGCAAGTATCTCACCGTTGACATCCCGGCTTGAAACATCGCAAGCAAGCACCGCAGTACGGTAGCAAGAGGGACGGTGAAACTAACGTCCCGCCGTATCGAGCGCTACTGCGAGAACTATCTCTAGAGCTAATGGCCGCACCAATTGAAACCCCCATGGCCAGCCCGGTGAGCGAGGTCCAAGTCAACGATGGCGCCTTGACGTGGAAGGATGCCACCGGCACCGCCGGCACTACTGGTCCATTGAAGCTGGATGAGCTTATCTTGGTCTTGAAATCGGAAGAAGGCCACATTATTTGCGGTTTAAAAGAACAAACAGACAGCAAAGAGAGCCCCTACCAATTCGTTCTACTATCTACGAACCACGTGCCCGACTGTCTCCAATCATTCGAGCTCCCGGAGCTCCCGAGCTACCTGCGGCACGATGAAAGCAACGAAGTCGATGTCATTGTCTCTACCAACTCGGGGTTGAAAATGTCCCTGCCGTTTTGGCAGAGCGTGCTCCAGCCCTTGTGGGCTACTGTCACCACAGCCGTCTCGCAGGCAGAACCCAAGAGCAGCGCCTCTGAAATACCGTACAGCGTTCTTGTGACGGAGAGTGCCCAGGACGTCCCGCGCTTCGCCAAATCGCTGTGGAACGACAAAGGCAAGGCTGTCAAGTCGAGGACGATCGTCCTGCTAAGCGGAGACGGCGGCGTCGTCGACCTGCTGAATGGATCCGAAGACTATGCCTCGGATCCTTCGTCCGTTGTCCTAGCCGTGCTGCCTTTCGGGACCGGCAATGCGCTGCTTCACTCTTTACAGAAGCCGCTCTACAGAGACCCCGGCCCTTCTCCTCTAGTGCTGAGCCTGCGCTCTCTGTTCAAAGGAGCATCGGCCCCGCTCCCCGTCTTCCGCGCAGACTTCTCCTCAGGCTCCTCCATCGTGACCTTCACGGACAAGTCCAAAACCCAAAGCGCCAGCGACAGCGACAGCGACAGCCCGGATCTAAAAAAGGAGGAGACGTCCGTCTCCCACCTCTACGGCGCCATCGTCGCCAGCTACGCCTTCCATGCGAGCCTGATCTTCGAGAGCGACACCCCCGAGTACCGCGTCCACGGGGACAAGCGCTTCGGCATGGTGGCCCAGGACCTGCTGCGCGAGTCCCACCTCTACAAGGCCCGCGTCGACGTCACCCGGCCCGGCGCCCCGCGGCCCGTCACGCTCCCCGAGGACGAGCACGCCTACGTCCTCGTGACCTTCGTGTCAAACCTGGAGCGCACCTTCACCATCTCGCCCGCGAGCAGGCCGCTGGACGGCAGGCTTCACTTGAACCACCTTGGCCCGCTCAACGGCGACCAGGTCATGGCCGTGATGATGGCGGCGTACGCCGACGGCAAGCACGTGGACAGGGAGGAGGTGAGGTACGAAGAGATTGAGCAGCTCAGGGTCGAGATGCAGGAGGAGGATGATAGATGGCGCAAGGTGTGTATTGACGGGACGAGCGTCGAAATTCCGCGTGGGGGACATATGGCTGTCAGCAAAGTGCAGGCGTCGCCCTTCAGAATCTTGGTCGACTCTAGTTTGGTCAAGTAAAGAGCTGGTACCTGAGGTTTCATCCCAGTTTAGATTATATACAAGATTCTCAGGCAGATAGGTAGCATCGCTAAGACAGCAGTTTCTTGATCCTCTTTTCCATGGCTTCCTCAAACTCGTCCACGCCCCTCTCCAGGCGCACCAACTTACCACCTCTCAGCCTGTACATGATCCGCCGACGGGGCGCCGCCTCTTCCTCGTCATCGCCGTCGTCGTCATCGTCGTCATCTTCCTCGACTTGCCCTTCCACGGCGCCGCGCATGAACCAACGGTCGTGACTGACGGCCACCACGGCGCCCTCCCAATCCCTTACAGCGTCGCGCAGTGCCGATACAGTTTCGTAATCAAGGTGAGTCGTCACCTCGTCCAGGATCAAGCACTGCGGCCGCTGCCAAAAGAGCCGCGCCAGCTCGCACCGTACAAGCTGTCCACCCGAAAGGTTGAACAGAGGTACATCGGAGACGACCCGCCCAGCGAGCCCAACAGCGCTCAGCAAGCCACGCACTTCCCCGTCATTGAGGTTGCCGTCGACGTCCCGAGTGAGGAGAGACAGGGCGGTGAGGTCAGGCTCGGATTTGCCAAGAGCTTGGAGGGCTTCGATGGCATGCTGTGAATAGTAACCGAGCTTGAGTCGAGGATGTACTGTGACTGTGCCCTTGGACGGCGATGTGGTCTCGGTCAAAAGGCGGATGAGGGTGGACTTGCCGGTGCCGTTTTGTCCTAGGATACCAATCCGGTCTCCTAGGCTGACAGACAAGGAAACATCCTGCAGAACCATGGTCGACGCTCCCTTATACCGGAACGAGACGTTCTCCAGGGAGATCAGAGCGCCAGGGAACCTGAGCTCAAGAGGTTCAGGCAGTATCATGACAACGGGCCTTTCATTTTGGGGGACGTCTATCTCTTCTCTTGCAGTGAGATGGTAGCCGGCCAGATCTCGATTCAGCTTGAAACGGCCTCCCTTTGCGCTGACCTGCAAGCCCCAACGGTCGTCGAGCTTTTTCTGCCTGGATTTAGCCTGTCGCAGCTTGTTCTGGTCATCGTTGGCTTTGCCGGCTTTGAGATTGGCGGCTATGGATTTCTCAATGTGTGCCTTCTGCTTGTCCTGGGCATCCTTCATCTTGGTGAGCCACAACTTGCGTTCGGACTGTGAAGCCTCGAAAGTGGGCAAGTCACCATGGAAGTAGGTTAGCTGTTTGTCTTTGAGGATGATGAGATCGGTGCAGATGCTGATGAAGTCGCGGTCGTGAGAGATGAGAACGAGGGTCGGTGGGCGATCGCTGTCTTCAAGTGATTCAATATGGTGCTGCAGCCACATGATACCGAGGATGTCAAGGAAGTTGGTAGGTTCGTCGAGCAGGATGATATCTGTCTCCTCGAGAAGAACCGTCGCCAGTGACGCTCTCATGTGCCAGCCTCCAGACATGCTGGTCAGTGGCCGGGACATTTGCGTCTCCGAAAAGCCTAGACCAGTCAGGATACGCTTGGCTTGGGATTCGACCTGGGCGAGGCGTGTGGGCTCAATCTGCAGCTGCAGGTCCGCCAGCATGTCGGCAGCCTCCTGCGTTTCTGCTTGTAAGGCCTCTGTAGAGATGTCTTCGGCTGGCTGCTGTAGTCTGGGCGGGGGTCAGCAAATTGAACAAGGACAAAGAAACAAGGTAGGATACCTACTTCGCATTGGACTCCGCAACAATCTTTTCAAAGGCAACAAGGGCCTTTCTTGCTTGTAAGCCACGAGCACCACTCCTTAGTCGAGCCTCCTTCTCGTGTATGAATAAGCGCTTGAGTAGACGCTCATGCTGGATACTTCTGAGAGCTTGTACAGGTGCGTACGGGTCAGAGTCCCCAACTCCATCAGATAGTGCTGCACATGTAAGTACTCGAGCTGGCGCAAAAGGGCATGACTCTATGCTTACCCTTGATCTCCTGTTCGACAGTGCTTTGGGATGTGGCTTTTTCGATGACCTGCTGTAGGACGCTCGACGAAACAGTGTCTGTACCAGCAGGCTCACTGGTCTCCTCGGTCAATCTCGTCTGCTGCAAAAGAGCAATCCTAGTTTCTTCGGGTATACCTGGGATCAGTCTCTTCCCAATGGCTGTAAGTAAGGCTTAGGTAGGGGAGAGTAGCAATTAGTTTCATGTGCCATCGACTTTCCTTGTGCAAAGAGCCAGCTTACTGGATTTTCCAGAGCCGTTCCGCCCAACAAGAGCATATCGACGGCCTTCCTTGAGGTTCAACTTGGCATTTGATAGCACCTCAAGACCAGCCGACTTCTTCGCCTTGCCAGTAGAAGGAGTAAGAGTGATGGTCAGGCCGTCAATGTCAAGCTGCCGATGCAGAAAGTTAGGGGACGAGTTGCTGTCGATACGTTGGATGGGGATCTTACTTCGCGATAGTTGGGCGATTTGATGTCGAAGCGAGTCTGCTTGCAGGTGGCCACCAAGTTGAGCGACTGGCTCGTCGGCGAGGTTGCGGTCGATGTCATGGTTCAGGCAGAGTATAGATGACGGCAGTCAATGGCAAGATGGAATTTGGGGTGAGAACGGCTAGAGTGGCAGAGTGTTTACGAAAACGAAACCGTTGTATACGATGACGAGAACCTAGCACTTGGCCAACAGAAGATTGCAATATTCAGACACGGTCTGAGATTTAAACAAATGGACAGCGTCCTTGTCTAGCATGGAATGTACAAGATGCTTTTCAACCTGTGCATGGTGGTCAAATCAAGAAACCATCAAATTGCCAAGCCCGAGTCATCATAAACACAAGCCTACAGTATAGAAAGTAGGTACTTCATGAACCAGAGCGGGTACCTGCCAGTACTTCTGCAGCTGAAGGGACAACGCTGCACTTGACAGGTGCGGCCGCAGACCCCCAGGACGCGGCAGGAGGGACTCCCCGCAGAGGGGTAGAGGCTGTACCTCGCGTCTTCCCGCGTGACTCACGCCGAGCTGCTTGGACAGTCGTGTTACGTCAAGGTTGGTGGGGAATGGAACGGAAGGCATGGGTGGTGTACGTTGCCTCTTCCCCGTTCTTGAAACAAACCCTATCCTAAATGAGGTGCCCACTAACTTAGGCGGGCTTGTAGGCTTCGTCCGGGATACTTGCAATGATTGATGACCTAGGAACGTTGAGGTGAGTCAACCCCTACAACATGCCTTTTGGAAGAATCAGTGGTACAGCAGCTACCCTGTATGAAGCTGCCGAATGCCGGGTTCAAGGTGAGACAGATGTAGATGTGATCAGCAATACGTTGATTCAACCTCGAGCTGTGCTTTTAGTTGGGCGGATGGCAATGACCCATACGCACACATCCCCGACCAATTCGATCCGCTAAATAAGGAAAGGAAATGCCTCCATGGTACTCAAACTTCCCCATCCAAGCTCTTTCTTTACGCTACCATCAAGCAGCATGTCCGCTAGAACATCCTCAGAAACACAATCACGCCAGTGAGCTGTGTCCCATGATCCAAATACTCTCCCTCTCCTCAACAGAGGCAGGAGGCGCGTTGGACTCGGTCTGAATAGTCCTGACCGCAACGGCAGACTCAGAAATCACCAACCCAAACTTCGCAACAGGAAAGGACTAATTCGTTGGCTTCGAGGCAGCAATGCGCTTGGAAGCCTGCAATGCCCTTCTTCTGCTCTTCAGAAGACCTATAGGTCTCTTGTTTGTCCTTTTTCTGTGCCTTGGTCCCCTCTCCAACTCAATCAGTTCCGCAGCCAGCGCATCGCTATGACGCCGAGCCGTTCGAGGAGTGGTATCTCCGGTATTCACGCTCAAGACGAGGAGCTCAATCTCAACGTCGTCATATTTGACGGATGCGGACTGCCACCACGCTGAATTCTCCACTGTCGTCACAAATGGGGAGCGAGGCGCGGCATTCTGGAGAGAGAGCTGGCTGCGGTGATGGGCTTCTAACAAATTGGTAAGCTTGGAGTCGGGACAACTTCAAGCAAACGAGCCGCATGCAAACCTATCTTTGGCCATTTTCGATATTGACCGACCATAAGTTGTGTCGCCGATTTGGACAGTGCCTTGACTGGGTGCGTAAAAGATCACTCATGGTATTGTTATCAACAAGAGCCAAGGACGAGGGCAATGCTACGGTAAACAGGAGCGCGGACTTTGCCCCAGCATGAAATGTCCCGCTGTTGCTATTTTATGACAGTTTTGTGTGCGAAGATGCTTAATTTGCCTCTTCCAACGCGTTTCGGTCAGGGTCGACAGATAGACAGGAGCCTAACGCTACCCAGCAGCAACTATATGACAGCACATCTTGTGCGTCGTCCAAATGCTGCCTGTAGCAGTAGAGAAGGGATAACACAGGAAGAAACCCCGTACCTTGCTTCAAATAGCCGGCCTGCCCGGTATGCCCTGCCAAAACTCGCAGCTGTGCTTCGTCTACTTTGGTTCTAACAAAAAGCGTCCGCCGTCAATGTAATTGAAACACGCCTGGTCGGATCAAGGTAGACCTGTCCGCCGTAATTTTGACCATCGACATCAATAACATGCGACCTATCCGACAAATCGAACCAAGACCCACCGGGCACTAGTATCTGGGGGTGCTTGGGTGTATGGTGTAATCCAAGAGATTTGAATAATATAGCTGCTGTGGCTCTTCATCCCGTCAACCATCGCCAGCGAGCATGCCCTTAAACATCGCACGACCGGTCGGCATTGGTTAGTATGACACTTCCCATAGACATGACGTGATACCATGAACGGCATATCAACTTCCCGATGCTCCTCCATGCTTTGTCATGTCATGGGCTATGCGCCATCCTACACGCCTTTGAGGATGTGTGTTTGCTGTAGTTAGGCACCTGCAAGAATGTGTTTCTCGTTTGCACCTTTCAAGTCCCTCATCGCAATGAGATCGATCCGGCATGGTTTCCGTCAATTTACCCATCACTCGATCTACCACGGAGGATATGCGCCACAGGGATTCATCTGAAAGAAAGAAAAGCACCGGATGATGCCTCGTTTCTCAGCTAGACAGTGGTGAGGCTCACTAGTCCCACTCCTGCGACACTTTGCGCTTGTTGGAGCCTGAAAATAAGTTGACTTCCATAAGATCGGATTTGGCATGTTCGTCGGCGGGTTCGTCACCTTGGTCGAAGCTTGTCGAAGGCCAGCCCTGGTTGAATCGGCATCCCAAGGTTCTCCACCAAGGTACATCGGAGCCGCGAGAGTCGGGCAAGGGCTGAGCCGTAAACACTGCGGACACTGACCAGGTAATTGGAGAATATAAGACGTGGGCTATGATATAAAAATTCCAGCTGAGTCGGTTCCTTGCAAGGGACATCGTGGTTGATAAGTCTTGGCAGGCTGAAATCCCCATTCGTCCACCACCACCAGGATCGAGGTAAACCATCACGCATTCCTTGATGAAAGTCATGGCAGGGCGGGGGTGACAGGCCTAGCCCCGGTAGAGTAAGCCTGAAGCCACGCATAGAGCCACTCAACTGGATTGGGCAGACGGCCATTTCTGGATGCAGGATTGATTGTGACCTTCTGAGCTGTGCAATCCAAATCACGGTCCACCAAAGGCGTGCAACTGGCGGTGCTAGTTGACCAACCGTCTGCCGACGCCAGATGTACATCAGTCAAGTGTATTTGCAAGATGTGTACGAAGTATACGCAGGCTCAAGAAATCGAATATCTGAAACCGAAAGTCCGTGCATCATGTAGTCCTGTTGATCTTCATACAACGGACACGCATCATCCATGTGTTCGTTCCTCCGGTCCTAGCTCCATTGTGTGCCACGGCAACCGAGCGCACATGCAGGACGAAATACGCATGGGGCCGAAGAGAACACAAATGGCGAGAAGCCATCGACGCGATTGTGCAGACCAGGACGTGGTAGCTGTCTCATCCGTTTTCGGTTGTTTCAGATCTGGGTCGCTTCTGGGGCTTAACCTCCGCTAGGGTTGAGGGTGGGGTAAGGAAGAACAGGGGGGAGGACCTCTTGGCACCGTATGGGAAGGACGGTGTGAGAGCCAGGCAAGCCCGGGAATAACATTCGCGACGCCCATGGAGCACAGTGCCACCCGGCTCAAGACTGTGCCAGCAGGTCTCCCCTCGAGATGGCAATCCTGACGCGCATGGATCGCCAGTTATAATTTACGACAGGGCGTTGGCGTGGTGGCCCTCGGCTCCTGCTGTGCAGATGGCACCGAAAAGAGAACGACATCCGGCATGTGATTTTATTAGCATTGCCAAGGGACAGGCTGGTAATAATTGATCGAGCTTCCTTGGAGTGGGATCTTGTACTGTGTTCGATACCATCGCCGGACGACAGAAATCGCAACTGGGCGCTCCGCGTTTTGCACTTTTCCTCAGGGATTGCACAATCAGAGCACCCAAGTTGTTGGACACGGACTCTCAGCCAATGGATGGCGCAGCAGGTCTAAAGGGCAAAAATAATTTCCCACATGACGGGTTAGTCACAAGACCAGCGGTACGGCGGTTGTTCTCGCCCTTGCGCGGGCGAGCCGAACCGAAGTTGGAGGTACTGTGCAAGTGAGGCTTAGATCTGGCCTTGAGCAATCCGACATTGCCGGCGAGAAGCTCTTTGAGGGGCCATTCAGCTGCGGTCCGCAACCGCCACACTGTGCGGCGATGAGCGCATACGAGCTGGTTAGTGAAATCGGGAACCGGAAACGGTGCGTTATGAGGAACAGGCACCATGCTTGACGCTGCGGGACGTCATGAGCGTACAATTGAGCATGGTCTCTATGAGATAGAGGCGAGATGGAATGCGTTCCGTAAGCGGATAGGTGGCCAATAAGGCGAGAAGTTCTCGTGAGATGTTTCGTCAAGGCGCTTACAGAACGGATGCGCTGGCGTCGTATTGTGGAATGTATGTAGGAAAACGGCCACCTTGTATCAGGTGCAAGCAATCTGTGTACGTCTAAAGACTACGTGCTGAAGCTTCCGGTCGTGACGCTTGAGGTCATATGGAGGGCACCTTCAAGGACCGTAGAGTATTCAGCACACGTCTCGCTGCAAACGTCGACCTACATCGCTCTGTCCGTGTCAAACGGGATCGTTTGCCGCCTACTGGATGGAAATCACGCTGGGAAGCCACAAGAGTCACTGCCATCAACTTGACAAGCCAGGTGACATGAAGGCGGGACAGTTGGTCCTGGAACCTGTCGTTGGTTCACTGAGTGGACTGCAACCACACACGAAAGCAGGCCGGAGTTTGCCATTTCGCACGGTACGGTCACAGTGGACCTGCAACAGTTTAAATATAACCGCTGCGAAGCACCGACCAACTGAGACATCTGGTCGCTGATTGGATCGTGGTGGGCGCCAACCGCCTGCTCTATCCTATTAATAGATCCGCTAGCCCCCCCTTTCCTTGCAGCCTCCACTCACGCTGGAGCGGAGCAGCCAATTCGTGCATGGCAACAAGTACCAAGTGGCCAGAATGGCGGGGTACTTAGGTCTCAAGTACCTGCACCAGCCGCCGCTTTAACCCAGGGCACGAGACAGAGCCTGCCTCAGCTGCATGCTGCTGGCCAGCGCTCCTCATCATATCCCAGTTGGAACAAGCGCTCACCATGGTCAGATATTCGCCTGACTTGTACACCATTTGCGAATGTATCCATCCGAGCTTATCGTCCGATAGAGTCTGATGTTTGGCATGGACTGGCTGACCTTGGAATTCCCGGTTCGTGGCTAGCTAGTAGTTCTCACAAGGACCAGTCGGCCGAGACTTCAGGAATCAAGGTTGCAGTTGTCGTGGAGCTGTAACACAATACAAGGTCATATCGAAGGCCATAGCGGCCCAGCGGCCGTGGTCACAAAATTTTTGCAGGCATCAAGGGATCTAATTGACTGGATTTCCAGTTTCCTTCGCCAGGGCCCAGCAGGCAGCGGGCTACAAGCTGCATGTGCCTTTGAATAAGGGAAGGTCCCTAGGTAACGCTCCTCTTCATCTTGCCTAATGTTTTCCAACCCCAGACAACGATACTTGACGGTGTTGCGAGCTCATTGTGCACAAGCAAGTCTTCATCGAAGGTGTCTGATCAAGACAATGCAGTACATGTATGGAGCAATCATAAGACGATTGTCAAATGAATGTTAGCCGAACCAAAGTTCTTTGGCAGACTGGATGCTCCAGGTTCAGATCGCCGAATCTATTCTCAGAGCGGCGCTGAAACTAGTCCTTCTTTAGTGTGCTCGGCGGTTTGCGATACGCGTCGCCTTGTACCGTCCTATCCTGGAACACTAGGGCAACAAGGCAAGTGCAAGGGGGTTGTCACTCTCGCAGCGCTTCGGTCTCGCCATTGCCTGTCCCAGGGTCCTGGCTAGACCTTCCCTGGTGCACCTGCAGGCTCGACTTCCCTGAAGGTTCCCTCCTCCTGCCTGCCAATGGATGGCTTGGCCCGTCGGCGTCGGGACCTCCTACCTACGCTTCGCACGGTAGCGCCTCCCCCAGCCAGCCCACCCACGCTTCTCTCCCCTCCAACCATCAAGCGCCTTGCCTCCAGCACAAACCGCTGTCGTCCCAAACTCTCAATCTTCCTCTACCCTACCTGACTTTCTCTCCCCTTCCCCTTCCCCTTCCCCTTCTGCCCGCCTTCTTCCTCCTCCACCTCTTCAGCCGCCAGCCTTGACGACTCTCCCACCCTTGGACGACTATGCATGTGTTATAGCGCTACCCGCGATTCGTCCTTTGCGCAACCGCTTCCTCAGCCCTCGATTATCCCTTAGCCGCTGGCTTCTTTGTCTAGCCTCTGCTTCCCTCGCGGCGGCGCTCTGTTGTGCCTTTCCTTACTTTCCGTCCCCTCGCGTGGCTGCGGTTTTCTTTCCATCGCCTTTTTCGAGCGATTCCTTTCCCCGAGCGACTCATTGTCCCACATCGACCTCGTTCTGCGTGGGTTTTCTTCGACTGGCTCGACGACTTCACTTCGATTCCCGAATTCGATCGGAACTGGTATCACTCAAAATCTGCATCGGCCAGAGGGCATTCCAAGGCCTGACGACAACCACACCCTATCATCTAGGAGGATTGCTGGGACTGGGGAGGACTCACTCGAGACGTAACGGTGTTTCCGATGAGAGCTGTTGAGATCACTGGAATCGCGAACATGCCGTCTGCAGCCGCCCGTCGCATTTACGAGGATCAAATCCCTTCGTTTATGTCCGTTTTCGACTTGGATGCCGAAACCATGGCGGATCGCGAGACCGTGACCGTTGTTGACCCAAAGCTTGTCGACGTGCCCGCAAAGCAGCCTCAACTAACCAATTCGACTGACCAGCCCCGGCTACATCACAGTGGTCTGACAACAGATCCTACACACAAACATCACGACAGCACGTCGACGCAGATGACAGAATCCGCCGATTCTTCGCCCACAACTACACTCTCCACGACAGACTCGTCGCCATTGACGGACCCGTCGCCTTCTTCTTCTCCTGACTCACCTGTTCACCTAATACCACTGAATACTTTTCCTGCGACCGCATTTGGAACGCTCTCGGCACCTTCGTCGACGTTGACCGTTCCGGCTCCAAGCCAATGGGAGCGCCCAATGACCTCTCCGGGTCCTAGAAGACCCAGGAATATGAAGGGTTTGTCGATACAACCACCCGTGGTGGCGTCTGTGGTCTCGCAAAATATGGTGTCTGAGCCCTCTTCGCCCTCTTTCATCAAGCCTACCATTCCTGCAATGAAGCGCAAGCCTAGTCATCTCAGTCTCAAGACTAGCACATCTGATTTGGCTAGTCTCAAGACCAACACAACGGACCTGATTCAGAAGACAACGTTAGAGGTGCCACCATCACCAGCGATGCCTCCTATTCTCCAGCGCCGTGCGCTCAAGCACTCTGCATCATCGCCACACATGCTCTCTACTATGAGTTCGTCAACATTCGCGCCCCCAGGAGGCATGACTTTTCCCAAGGTTCTGGAGCGCAACGAGTCTGGGCTATCGGAAGTTTTGCGCCCAATGAAGTCCAGCATGCGTGCGACCTTTGACATCCCAATTGCAGAAGAGGAGTCACCAATCAAGACGCAAATGGCCAACAGAGCCGACTATGAGCCATACCACGAAAAAGAAAACAACGAGGACCAGAAGACTCCCGGCTACCCCGATGGGCCGATTGCTATATATGGCGAGAGTGTTTTTCTGTATCTTGAGCCCTCGGCGGAAGAGGCTTCCCGGTTTGACGTTGTTATCAATGTGGCTCGTGAGGTAAAGAACCCATTCGAACCTCTACCGCCTCATCCTTCATGCGCAAAACGTCCGGATTTGAGCCCAATACCCGACACTGCGGCGACAACAGAATCATTCGCCACTGCCTTCGAAACCCTACCGTCCGACGACAGGGTCGAAACTCCAACAACCCCCAAGGCCAATTCTAATAAGGTCCCCGAGTACATCCACATACCGTGGGATCACAATACGGACATTGCTCCCGACCTGATGCGTCTTTGTGAGACGATTGACAATCGCACGAAGCAAGGCAAAAAAGTGCTTGTACATTGCCAGCAAGGAGCCAGTCGATCGGCCAGCCTGATCATTGCGTACGGCCTGTATCAAAAACCCGAACTCAGTGTCAACGACGCCTATTACGCAGCCCAAGCCAAGAGTCGATGGATTAGTCCAAACATGAAACTCATGTACTCACTCCAGGACTTTCAAAAGGATATCTCGAAGAAACGTTTGCCTCCCGCGTCTGCCTACCGACCCCGCACTGGCCGTAGCCCCACGAAGCACCGTCTGACAATGTCGGTTGATGCCATTGACATCGCGCCTACGGAGCCTCACACTGCTCCTCTACCGGGAGAGGATAAGGGTGGCCTGAAGGAGGAGGAAGAGCATGATGATGGCCAAAGTCAGGCGCGCCCGCGGGGGAATTCGACGCCCAATCGGCGCCCAGTCTCACCAGGCCCTGCTTCTGCGCCAGCGACCTTTTCGTGCCAAGATATGGTCCAAACCCAGTCGGAATATCTTGTGCCCCTGAGAACCATTTATGTACCGCCACGACCGAGGTCTGGACTTGCGGTTTCGAGATCCAAAAGCAGTGATGCGGTGGATCCCTGGGCCAAACCACCACCGACACCTGGATTCGGACCACCCGCAGGGTTTGGGTTTCAGAGCGTACCCGGGCCAAAGCTCGGATTCGACTTCACTCACCGTACCGCGTTGGGCTTGACGGCAACGAACACATTCAAGGCTGCGCTCTCGGGTCCGGATGAAGATGCACTTATGTCACCACGGGCTGAGGTCATGACGAGCAACCCGCTTCACGCGCTCCCGCCGGCTGGGGGCATGCACTTTGTTGAGTCACCGCCAACGCCAGATGCTGGCCTCTTCTCGCCTAGAGCGACAATGTTTCCACGAGATCCGCTCTTACCTTTTGGACGCCCTGTACAAGTTGCAGATCCTCGAAGTCCACCAACCAAAGGAGAAACACCCATTGTTCGATCCATCGACGACATATTATAATGCTTTTGGGAAAGGCTGCTTGATTGGGCACATTCCTGGAAGCAGATTTCCTACATGGTTACATCGATATCGAGCCGCTCCAACATCTTCCTGTTGGCTAATCTTCACGCAATTCTCTGTACGCAAATGGCAGCCTTGGGCCTGCTAGCCTACTACGAAACCCCAATCTCCTTTGTTCATCTCTAATTGTTACCAACCACGAGCGCATGAGAATGGCGTTGGGCACTTGCAAACACGGCTGCATATCGTCTGTGTTTACTCTATATAAGTGGATTTTGAGTGCAAGCAACTCTCTTTCCTGTACCTCCTCTTTGTTTTCGAATTATTTGTCAGGGATTTCGTTTGTCTGAGAGGGCAAGCCAAAAGCAACGGAATTGGCGTTCGGGGCCTACATGGCGTGGACATGTTGGCACGCTAGGGAGTCTGACTCCTACGGCGAGAGCACCGGGTGCTCCAGGACTGGGGTGGATGCATTTGCACGGAATTCCTCTCGAGGATTCCCCATTATGGCTGGCGCAAAGATGAGGGAGGGTATGTGTGGGGTACATAGGGAGCGATAACCCTTAAGACATGGTACTTAATTAATCACAAAATAACCATATTCGTACTCACCCATGGCAACTGCTTCTGCTGTTGTATCTATCAGGTCGCTCTATTAAATTTTTATTTTTTTTGGACCATTATGGTGTAAAGTTACGCAGTGGAACTCGGATGAAGTTGTAATAGCGCCATTCTTTTCCATGTAAATCGGGTCCGCACGCCTTTCTTCATGCTCACTCTCGAAATGTGATGAATGTTTCTTGTAGGACAATGTTCGAGATGGGTACTGTACGTCTGCCTTTCTATGAAACAGGTCTATCTATCTCCCTCCTTTTCTGTTCTCTATGATAAATCTCCCAGATGTGCCCAACTCAAACTGTCTAGACCCCGAGAATATCCACAGTCATGCTCTATGGGCTCTTCTTCTTGGCGGCATCCTTGGCCATCTTCTCCTGTCTGGCGATGGCAGCCTCGACGCCAATGCCGCCGAAGACCAGGCCGACGCCGACCCATTGCATCTGGGTCAGGTGGTGGCCAAAGGCAATGACGGACAGGATCATGGTGAACATTTTGCGGGTAACGTTGACGGTGACGAGAAGGACGGAGGAGAAGGTGGAAAGAGTGTAGACTGAAGGACGATGTCAGAAGGAGCCCTGTTCAGATCCGGAAGAAGACGAGGAAAGGACATAGACTTACAGATAAAGACCTGACCGACGGCACCGCATGCTGCGAAGCCCAGAACATCCTTCCACACCGCAGGGTACCTGGCCATGAAGTCCAGGGCGGCGCGTAGTTCACCAGCGCTTCCAACGACATCCATGCCCAGCCAGTCGCCGAGGCCAGTAGCGACGAGCCACGGGCTCAGGAGGAGGTACAGCCCCGTGACGAGGGTCATGATGAGGTTGTTGGCGCACATCATCTGCGGGCCGGTGTAAGGGCGGAAGCTCTGGAAGACGAAATCCTGGGTGCTGTTTGTGAGGCCGTCGAAGAGCAGGTTGATGGAGAGCAGCAACAAGCCCCAGGGGGCGTTGGCGTCGTCGGAGCGGGCGGCCTGCTTCTTCTTCTTGCCCGAGTGGAGGGTGAAGACGGCGACGCCGGCGGTGACGGCGGCGACGACCATGTACTTATAGAGCGGGTAGCGGCGGCGGTAGAGGGTGACGTGCAGCAGCATGACGGGCAGCAGCTTGCAGCTCTTGGCAAGCAGGAAGGTTATGTAGTCGATGTGGGCGAGCGACGCGTACCCGAAGGGGCTGGCCAGGCTGCTGGTGACGGCGACGAGGGCGAGCGGGCCGAGGATGCGGCGCGAGGGTATGACGGGCGGCACGGGGCTACCGCGGGGTGTCGACGCCACGAGGTACACGGAGCCGACGGTCGCGGCGAAGAGCGACTGGATCGTGTTGAGGAAGACGGGGAACCGCCAGTACTCGGGCCCGGCGGCATTGTCGTCGCCGTCGGCGAAGCCACCACCGCCGTGCGGCGTAGTCGTCAGCTTCTCCTGGAGGTACGCCCACGTCAGGCTAGGGCTCGTTAGCATGAATGAAGGGGCGTATCTTCCGTCGCGGGATAGAGAGAGAGATGCCGGGAGCGTACAAGGAAGCGTAGATGCCCGCGACGGCAATCACGAGCTGCACGACGCCAGCCTCCTTCTCAGGGACCTCGGCGGCGGCGGTGGCCGGGCGGCGGCCGTTGGCGACTACGGCCTTGCCATTGACGTCCTCCCACCGGGCCGTGTCCCTGTTGAAGAACTCGGACGACGACTCCCGCCTGACGGCGGGCTGCTTAGAACGCGCCATGAGGCGTGGCGTTGGAGGCGGGGGGAAGTTGGGGTTGGGGTTTGTAGACTGACTGCCCTTTGCCTAGCTGTATGTATGTACGGGCTAGGCGCCGAGGAGGAGTGGGAAAAAGGCAAGCGATGGGAGGGAAATCGAAGATGAAATAAATTGGAGGAGAATATGAAATTAGCCTTCGAGCTGGCACTCAAACTCAAGCCCGGGTTAAAGTTTTCCAAAATACGTGTTCTTCCAGGTTAAAGCCCCAGCGCCCCGAATGCACGACATGTCCTCTTCACGGCGATGCTTGCTCCCTTGCTGCATTGTAGTCGCTAGATTCCGACACCAGCGAGCCCATGTGGACAAGCTGGCTTCAATGAGAGCCGCCCTAGGGTACCCGAGGTACCTACCAAATTGAGACCCCGGCGGTGGACCTCGCGCAGCACTAAAATCTGCGGGCAGATGCATGCAGGGCGAATCCCC